>CM042317.1:4972723-5255223 GCA_023566125.1 Zingel zingel | reverse complement strand
GAAAATAGTGAAATAAATCACAATGACAATTTCCCAGAGCCCAGCGTGACGCCTCCAAATTGCTTGTTTTGTCTGACCAACAGTCTAAAACCCACAGATATTCAATTTACAATGATACAAAACAAATAAATTAAGTTAAACCTTATGTATGAGAGGCTGGAATCGGAGAATGTGGATTTTTGCCTGAAAAATACCTATGTTGTGCTCTTTGTATGCCATTCCTCTATGCCATTACAGTAGCTATATCCACAGTAAATCTGTAGTGTGTGTGCCGATGAGTGTGTATAATAATCGGAATGTGTGTAGGAGACAGTTACAGTCATGCAGAGAAATACAGAAAGGAGGAGCTGTTCATGAAAATAAGAAACTACAACATAGAAATACAAGACACACATCCTGTCCTGTTCCTGTCCTCCTTCTTGTGGACCTAAGCTCAACATCAAAACCCCATTAAATGCATTAGATCTCTCTCCATCTGTCTCTTGCTGTGTCTGTTTGTGTGACAAAACGTTCTGCCCTTATGGTTCACTGAGTCTCTGTTTACATCAAGTAAAGCTTATAAATCAACACAAAATGTCCTTTGGAGAGAAATAATTGCGGTTCAAGGTTTTGTATTGGTGCTTTTGTGCTGTACAGGGCACATCTTCGGTGTCTGTGTATCTGCCCTTGCATAAGTGGGTACAGAAGCAAATGTCCAAGCAAAGAACAAATATTTAAAAAACAGTTATTCCCCACCCAGCCATGCTGAAAAATATTAAGGCCTTCATGTGTCTGTGAACGTGCACGAGTATGCTGTGTTAGAGACGATGATAGGACAGTATTAACAGCTTCAAAGGTCTACAACAGCATAACAGCAAGCATACTGAAGCGTTACCATGGCAGCAGCAGCATCATGCAGGCGACCATTCAAGGCGGTTTTGATGAATACGCTCAGTGCCATCATGTACTGACCTGACTGCACAAGAATATCATTGTAATCACATTTTCATTTCACTTATTCCCCGCTTATATCTGATCATTGTACCTTATGAAATTGTGTTTAATGATACATTGATGACGTGTGACATAAACTCCGGTGGATTTTTGAGGACTATAGTTAACTGCTCCTCAGATCTCTGCAGGGTAAATTGAGACCGCTAGCTAGACTATCTGTTCATGACGATTGTGATTGGTTTAAAGAAATGCCAATAAACCAGAGCACGTTTTTCTCCCATGCTGGAATTCTGTGTGGAAACATTTTAAAAAGGTTCATACATAAGTACTTTTTCACAGTGTATAGGCCTATTATCCCTAGCAAGAAGCCACACTTGTTGATTAGAAACTCTTCTTTCTCTTTTAAGTATGGTTTTAATGTTCTGATGTTGTTTTAAGAAGTAATCACGACAAAAAGCTGGCAGCGGTGGGATTCGAACCCACGCCTCCGAAAAGACTAGAGCCTTAATCCATCCTTCAATGTAAACGCAATCGGACTCATTTGACTTGGTCTATAGAGGAACTCTTATTAAACAGATTTCATAAGTTGAATATATTAATATTTAAGAGCTAGGGAAAGCAAATAACTGTATGAGGTCATATAGGGATTCTGTTTTCCGTTTCATTCGCCTTTTCCCACCGAAAACAACCCTGTAGACAAAACTAGGCTCCTTGACAGAGAAAGGTTAACAACAACAACCTCTGTAGGACAACGCCATCGAACAACCAAAGAACACCAGGAAAACAAGATATTTCACATCTATTTTTAAACCCCTTGCCCTGCCAACGCCACGCAAAGGATGTGCTGGTTCAAAGGTACAACGAGTTGGCTAAGATACACATTGTAGCTCAATCAATTGATTTATGAAATAAATAAATTAATCAATAAATACGAAATAGTAGTGGACAGTTTGCATTTGCTAAATCAGAACCAAGTCGGTTTCTGCCAAAAAGGGGAAGAAAAAAAAATGTTTGTAATGTTTTGAAATTGTGCTTCCATTTTGATATAGATCTTGCCTTCATGTGTACTCTTTGGAAGAACCCTGAATACATCCGGTTCCGCCCTGCGCCATTTTGATGAAACAGCGAGGAGAGAACAGAGGCAGTTTGGATCACCGAAATGGATTTTATGGATTTAAATTGAAGATGAATGTGGATACACAACTTTCAGTGTTTCGTGATGAAATATAAGCGCGTACTGAAGAGGAACATTTGCGACCTGACTGCCTAACTGGTGGATATGTTAGATTATTCGACAGCTAACGTGGGCAACATTATTAGCCTAGCGCCGTTAGCTTTTGTTAGGGAAGAAGTGTTTTCATGTTGAGTGGCGAGGTGTAGCATGTTAGCCTTGGCATTAGCTAACTAGCTAATCTAACATTTACACGGTAGATTACGTTTTCGGAATAATCTTTTCTAGGTCCAACAGCGATAACGTAACATCTGTGGACTCGTGGCGGAAGCTTTCAAGGAGATTTGTGGACTCTTTGTGGAGCTCGGTACAGTTTGTCTTGACTTGACAAATAAGAACTGTCCCCAAAAGGCAACACATTCGAGGACTGATGCTCGTGAAACCCCAGGCCCGCTGTTAGCTGCACTAGCGGCTTGTAGCGCGGCGGCCCGGGCTTTCCACCAAAGACTATTCACTACGGACTTGGGCTCATTCAAATCCCTGTGGTAGATTTACTTTGTGCTGCTGCATGGACTCTCTTGGATTTGGTGGCACCTTGTTATGTTTTATTGGACTTTAAAGAACTGACGAGGCACACGGCGCCTCTCAATGGCGCTCTTGTCTCACATCTCGATTATTTTTCTTTGGCAATAACAAGGACTCCTTTCGTCATCTGCGAGCTGAACCCTTACCCTATTTTAGTACTTTCTTTGTCTACATTGTTTCAGCGAATATAAAGAAGGTTTACCTATTAAAGTCACCAGATTTAGCTGTGTTCAGTGTTGACGCTGTTTTATTTTATCATATCAGGCCTGTGTTTTTTTTTCTTTTTCTTGTGCTTGATTGACCTAAGTGCTTAGACCTGTTAAAATGTCGTGTGTTCACTATAAGTTTTCTTCCAAACTGGACTACAACACAGTTACTTTCGATGGGCTGCATATCACCCTCAACGAGCTTAAAAGGCAGATTATGGCCCGAGAGCGCCTCAAGGCCACAGACTGCGACCTGCAGATCACCAATGCGCAGACTCGAGAAGGTATATGATCAGCTGACACATTACCAAATGTGTCACGAACATGTCATCCATTATTTTTAGTAATAACAGTAGATAACGGGTGCTGGAACAGTAGGATTGGTGAAAAAAAAAGTCAGGCTATATATTGGGATACAGCACTCCACGGCTGGAAGTAATGATTACTTTAATTGTTAATGAATCTGCCAGTTATGTTTTCCATTAATTATTTGGGGGTATATCGCGTCATAAAATAGGGAAACATGCTTATTGCGATTCCCCAGAGCCCAAGGTGGCGTCATCAGATTGCTTGTTTTCTTTCCAATAGTCCAAAAGCCTCAACAAATGTGATTACCTTCACAAAAGACCAGCAAAAAATTAATGCATAAATACATTTTTCCAAATAGTTGCAGATACATTTTCTGTTGATTGTTTTAGCTCTATAAGACTTGTCTAAATTAACTATATCAAGCTTTTCCTGGGCCAGGTTTCTTTTGTCGAAATACAAATACTCTAGTATTAGGGTATTGGCAACTACCCAATTTGAAATGATTTATTAAATGTACTAAACATAACTATCAATTTCATATGGCCTTTTGTCACGGTTATATTTTTCACAGCCTTAGCCCACAACTCCTGGTTGATGATGTTGCATCATTTAGTGTTTTAGACACTAATTAACTTTAAACATCTGTTCTCTGGACCCAAGTTACTATACTGCGTATTGTACTGAACAACGTTTGTGTTCTGATCATTTGTGTAATGTTTTGTAGAATACACAGATGATGAGGCCCACATCCCAAAACACTCATCCGTGATCGTCCGCCGCACTCCGCTTGGAGGAGTAAAACCTGCTGGCAGGACGTTCATTGTGTAAGTATACCTAAAAAATATTACTGGAATCACGATTGTGCAGTACATTCTCTAATACTTCAATGTCATGAATAGGTTAACTAGATTTTAAGCAGAGACCAGAGGTCTTTCCGTTGACGGTTGTAGTTGTAAACGTTGTCCTGTCACCCTAAACTTGCTCTTGAGTCATGCCAATAACTGACATTTTCTTTCTGCGCGGTTTGTTTCTGCAGAGATCGTTCTGACACAGCTGTGGTGGGATCTTCTAGACCCGTATGTAAAACAAACCCAAAATCAACACTCTCTCCTCCTCTTACCTCTCTCCCTCTCCCCCTCTTTCTGACTTTAGTCACCTTTCTTGAGAACATTCTGTCAGCAATGATTGAGTTGTGTGTATCCTCTGTTCACTGTGTGTTGGCTACATTTGTGTTGAGGTCTCAACCTCTATGTGTTATGTGATGTCTTTTTGGGAGGGTTTCCTGGAGTCACCACATTTAAAAAAAAAAAAAAAATAGTTGTTTGTTGTTTCTCTCTAACAGGGTTTCTGTTTTGAAATAAGCAGATTAAAGTTTAACATTGCTGAATGAGATGAGGTTAAAGTGAGAAACAGACTAGCCACCATTTGTTTTTGTTTTTTTTAAATTCTCTGAAGTGACCAATTGTTGAACTGTTGCCACTTTCTAATTGATGATTGAGAAATCATGTTAATGACTGTATTTCATAATGAAATGGTTTTGTAGCCTGCTTCAGGCCAGGCAAATGTATTTGAAAGGGGTTTGTAAACGGAAAATGTGGTATTTTTGTATTGATAATTCATTGTCATTTTATTTTCTGTGAACATATTTAATTTTGATGTGGTTTAAGAACCCAATGAAGTAAAGTGTGACTGGGATTGATTGTAATTAACTTTGATTACAATTACAAGACTAAAGTTGTGTGAGTGAAAGTGGAAGAAATTCACCAGTGGTTTTTTTATTTTAAAAGCTTACCCTGCTAAACTTTAATATACTTAAATCTGTTGTTGAGTTACATTTGACAATGTCAGTTGTTTTGTCCTGTACAATTTCACCATGAAGATGTTCTATTCTGCATTGAGTATGGACTGCACATAAACCTTAAACCTTACAAGCTCACCGATTTTTATCCTGATGAGTTAAATGCTTTGAATTAATTCAGATTCATCAGTGTCTGTTTTTACAAAGGAACAGGTGTATTGTTTACTGTGGTTTGGGGGATCAGTAAGAAGCTAGTTTTACTGCGTGAGATGCTGTGCCTTGGCCACTGACGTATAATGTTGTGAGGTGATCACAAAGTACTGTGACACATTATCAGTAAAGTAAATAATCTTGTTAATCTCTGGAGGCCTTCCATGGTTGCTGCAGTGAGAAGTATACTGGTGTAGTGTGTCCTGTAAGCTGTAAGCTGCAGAACCTGTCAATAAAGTTGTTCAGTGGTTCAGTGTCAGAACCGCTTGCACCAGATCCCTGTGTGTTCCCTCCACAGCATTCTGCAATACCCAGTCTTTTCACCGAGCCCTGCATATCATGATGGACAGCCCGCCCTGCCCACTTAAAACATTTTTTTAAGTATTAGGTGGGGCAGGCATTTTTTGTTTGTCGTTGTAGAATATGGCTTTTTTTTGTTCGTGCATGAGACTTGTGCTTCATTTCCACTGCATGGTTTGACTCGACTCAACTCACTTTAATTACCAAGTGCTTTTTTTTCTATTACGTTTTCTACTGTGGATAGTACCCTCTCAGCGTTTGTGGGATTCTCAGCTTACACAGCTCGTGTAACTGCCATGCCATCTTTTACATGACACTCTACATGGATCCTTTCATCAACAACGATGTCTACACTTCGTTAATTGTACGGCGGAATGTAAGACATAGTGTATGATGTCGTTTTGTGGGCTGCCATTTAAAAAAAAAAAAAAAAAAAAAAAAAAAAAAAATATATATATATATATATATATATATATATATATATATATATATATATATATATATATATATATATATGTATCTGGGGCGAGTGACATTGGCTATTTAAAAATGTCAGGTTTGTGCAGGATGTCGCATGTGACGATTCTGTCTGATCAATCAGTGGTCTTTATTATTTTTTTAACCCTTACCATAACCTTTTAGTATCGACTCAGCTCGCTTGGAACCTCGACTGAGGTGGTACCAAATCCACAACTGTTGCCTAATGTAAAACCAAAAAAGAGCAAGCCATGCCATACCATGTAGTGGAAATGCGGCCTTAACTCTCGTGGTCCATTGACTCCTAGAAACATCCCTCCACTTGCTTTCACCCTTCACTGTGTAGTGGTGTAGGAGCTGTTTTAGGGAACATTTTGAAAGGAACACTTGACGACTCCTGGTAGTCTTTCTTTTTTTCCATCTTTTTTTTTTTTTTTTTTTAAAGCAACATTTCTACAGTTCTAAATATTTGACACTTTACAGTGTTTGCATATTTTTATTGAAACAGCTTGAAACCACTCCCTGCAAGCTCATTAGTTTACCGAAAGAAGCCTTTGACTGGTTTCGATGAAAGCTTCTAACAGCTATGACAACCTCTTTTTACAAGTCGGTGCAAAAACTGCACGCTAAAATTAAATGTCAAGTATTCCTTTGAGAAAATCCCCCTCTCTCTACCGTAGCAAGAGAAGCATTAGGATCTCTACAGAGGGATGTGCAAGTAGTGTACATTTTGAATTTGCTGATGGTGCCCAAATAGTGAGGACATTTTGAAGTGTTTAAGCAGATGCTCTTGGACATTACCATAGTTATGACTTAAAGACTCAGAATAGAAGCAGGTCTAGACTTGTAAATATGGAAGAGTTGTTGGAGTACAAGTTTGCTTTACTTGTTAAATGTTTTGTAGTTCTGTTTGTAGGTTTCCATACAGTGACAATTCTGATTTGATAATTCAAAACGGAAAATCTTTCAAACTTGCCATGAAATGTGCAAAAGTTGCATTTTGTGTATGAGCTATTTATACTTTTGACCTGGCCAGTGAATAGACATCATTTTAACGGATACATTTAAAAATAAATAAAAGTAGAGTTGCTTAATGGACATAAAACTTATTTTATTTTTAAAAGTCACCTCATTATTTGTAGATTACATTCCCTTGTTTGGTTAATTTCCTAATTCTCCAAACAATTTAGATATCTTTAATATAAACTGCTCTGAATAGACACACTTTTTTTTTTATATATATAAACTTAAACTCTTATGACTCAATGCTGTCAGAGGGATGAACATCTCACACGTCTGAGTAAAATCGCTCACTCGGATACCTGGGTTATTTCATGCTCAAAGACTTAATTTTGGTGCAAAGACTTAAATGGAGACTCTAAGGGACTGGACACATGTGGTGGGGAACTATCTGGGCTCTTATCTTCCACTTAATGTCTATTAGATACTATGTTTAAACCTTTAATATCTCTACTTTGATTCTCCTGCAGACTGACTCTTCTCCATCTATGTCCCTCGCCCAACTCGCCAAGGTACTGTTCCTGTACATGCTGGCTGTACTTCCAGGAAATATATCCTAAGTTGAATATAGGTTTTCTTTTATCTTGTGGGGGTTAATATCCTCCTTAACTGTTTCCCCTTGTCTCCATTATGTGTTTTAGACTGCTAACCTGGTTGACGCGAATGCATCAGAGGAGGACAAGATTAAAGCCATGATGTCTCAGTCCAATCATGAATATGACCCGATATAGTTAGTACACACACACACACCATGTTCTTGTACTTGATTAAAGTCAGATTTTGTTCCATGTTTTAAGCTCATGTAGCTGTATATAGTTTTAAAAAATGTATTGAACTTTTCTCTATAGTTACTCCAAGAAAGCAGTGGGACCTCCACCTGCTCACTATACCTGCTTTCGCTGTGGAAAGGCTGGTCATTACATCCGGCAATGCCCCTTGCTAATGGTAATTATCATGCATCTTTTTTTCCCTCCCTCAATCTGTGGTGTGCATTTCTACTACATTGCAGTGTAACTACAAATAAAGTAAGGATTTAAGCTTTTTGGATGATTGTTTTTTCTTTTAACTTTTTAGGTCCAGGATAAGAGTGTAGAGGGTCCCAAGCCAGTAAGGATTAGTAAGGGCATTCCCCAGAGCTTCATGGTTAAAGCAGAGCCGGGCACCAAGGGAGCCATGTTAACCAGCACTGGAGAATACGCTATACCTGCAATAGATGCGTATGTGTCAACCGAGGACACCCACAAATACACACTTCTTAGTATACTCGTATAGCACATAGAGTAGTGTGATGTTTGTCTTCGTCATAACCCATTTTGTATCTGTGTCCTCCCCAAACCTAGGTTAACTGCTGCATCTGCTGCTGCTTTCTTTTTTGCTAGTAACTAATAAAACAAAAAAAAATCTCTGTTAATACAGGGAGGCATATGCACAAGGAAAGAAGGAGCGCCCTCCGTTTGTTCCACATGACCAGTCTTCGTCTGAGGACGATACAGACCCAATCCCTGATGAACTCTTGTGTCCGATCTGCAATGACCTGATGACAGATGCTGTAGTTATACCCTGCTGTGGAAACAGCTACTGCGATGACTGTGAGTTCTTACTTGTTTTGTGCATTTGTAATACAAATCTCAGTATATACAGGACTTAAAAAAAAATAAGAAAAACAAACTAATAAAAGTAGGGAGTCAAAACTAATCTTTGTCAAGCACACACAAATAATCTCAAACATATTAGTCTGTGTTTCGTACAACAGATACTTAGGGAAAGAAATCCACTGTGGAAATGGCAGAAATACCAATTTAATCAACAGTGGCCTCTCTAAAGCAATGCAGCCCCAGGACATGCTAAATGTTGAGTAGTTGCTGAAACTCTCATTTTTATGTTCCACGGTGTTTTGGAATGATTTCACCCTCAATTTCGGGAAAAGTAAAGTCATTTTTGGGAGAAGTAGAAAACTATGCTCTGAAATATATGTAGACCGGGCAGGTTGAGAGGAAGTTATTTTCATATCATAGAGACTGAGTTTTTTTGTGTTTGCCAAATGAATGTGAGCCTTTGTCTAATTCAGGACTGTTTGTTTTCAGGTATCAGGACTACCTTGTTGGACTCAGAGGAGCACATCTGCTTCACATGCAAACAGTCAGATGTTTCACCTGATAATCTCATAGCCAACAAGTTTCTTCGACAGGTAACCCCCATCAAATACAATGCATGCATTTTGATGTGCTGCATCTTTTACTTGAGTTCAAAGCAAAACTAGAAAAAAGCATTATCTTCTCTTTTTTTATGTTTTTATTCAAAACTATTTGTTTTGCTTCATGCAGGCTGTGAACAACTTTAAGAATGAGACAGGATACACCAAACATGTGCGCAAGCAAGTCCAAAATGCAGCCCCGCCTCCACCGCGTCCTCAGTTGGTCAAGCCACTGCACTCAAGACAGCAGGACCCACTGCTGGCCAATATCACTCAACCTCCTCCTACAAGCGCACCCTCTCCTGCCCCTCAAGCACAGGTCCCGCCCCCCACTCCTGCTCCTGCCCCTACTCCTGCTCCTGCCCCTACTCCTGCCCCTACTCCTGCCCCTACTCCTGCTGCTCCTACCCCTCCTCATGCTGCTGCTGTTGAAGAACGCGGTGATTCACCAGCCCCTGCACCTGCTGTTGGCCACCATTCTCCTATGCAATCCAACAGCCACGGTGAACCCCCCCCACCAGGGTACGTTTACGCTAAGATATGATTTATACACCAACATGAAACCACATATTCAAGAAGTGACGTTTGAAGTGCAGAGCCATTTTCACTAATCCTAATGTGTCTGTCTGTTTATGCTTTAGTGAGACCGATCCAGAACCTACTGTTACACCAGACTCATCAGGAACCTCAGAAAGTGGATTACAGGTGAGTCCGCCTTGAAGCTACTGCTTGATAACATCTCACTGACTTTTAGCAGCATTTACTACGGCAAGAGATTTAACATGGCCGTACAGATTACCTGCTGTTTCTTACTTTTTAAAATGTATTTAGTCATCTTATCAAATTTTTGATGATGATGATAACCGATAATATTAATCTTACAAATGCAAAAATGTGAAGTTTATTCTTTTTCTAATACAACAGTCCTATTTAGGGAGCTTTTACCAACCCTAAAATAAATAATACGTTAGTATATTGTAGATCTGCAAAGATGAATCGATTAGTTGTCAACTCTTAAATTAATCACCAACTATTTTGATAATCAATAAGTCGGTTTGAGTATTTTTTTTTTTTTTTTTTTTTTTAAGACAAAAGTAAAAATTCTTTGATTCCAGCTTCTTAAATGTGAATATTTTCTAGTTTCTTCTCTCCTCTGTGACAGTAAACTGAATATCTTTGAGTTGTGGACAAAAGGACGTCATCTTGGGCTTTTGGGAAACACTGATCTACACTTTTCAACATTTTCAGACATTTTATAGACCAAACAACTAATTGAATAATCAAGAAAATAATCAACAGATTAATCCACTATGAAAATAATCGTTAGTTGCAGCCCTAGTATATTGAGAACTAGCCAGGTTGGACACTTCATGTTGGCCTATTTACCAATGGCAAACACCATATTTTACCGTAGGCTGCATTTGTTGGAAGGAAGCAAATTTAGCATGCGCCAAGTTGAGCTGAAAACCTACAGACTTTTGACCATCCTTAGCTCGTACTTGTGCATCCCTCTCTTGGAGGTAACTACATTTTCCTCACTGTGATTTCTCCTACAGAACTACAGTTTAACTGTTCTTGGCCACCCGCCACCTATAAGGCCGCCTCATCCACCAGGTAAGAGGATACATTTAGGTAATTTAAGGAGATTAAGTGAGCTTCAAGGAAAGACATTCTGTAACTAACTCTCTCTGCTCTATTAGGTCACCAGTCACAGCCACAGCCCTCTCACAGAGGTGGAGGCAGACCCTGGGACAGGTTAGGACCATCTGTGTGGACAATCTGATCTATTCAAAGTTTGTATTGTTATGTCAGTTTCATAATGGTTTGTGTCCCTCTCTTTGTACCAGGTTTTACAGAGGTAGAGGAGAGCACCCATCCACTCACCTTCAGAGAGCTCCACCTCCTGCACCTGTCCCTCCAGTGTACCCGGCGCCGTCCATGTACCCGCCCCCACCACAGTCCTACCCTCCTCCTCCGTACACCTCTGGCCCTGGACTTATGCCTCCTGTCATGGGTTACCAACCCCAGCCGGTTTATGCCCCTGGTCCACCAGGGCTCAACCCTCCCTGGGTTGCCCCCGGTACCCAGCCCCCACTCGGTCCTCTACCCCCCCTTGCTCAGCCCCCCCTCTCTAAGGAAGATTTCTACAGACAGCGACACCACCGACAGGACAAGTGAGTTGTTTCTTTTTCATTTTGAGTCTTTAAACAGCAACGGTTACTAATTGCTTCTGTAAAATGTACACAGAATATTAACGTCACTCAGGTTTGGGATTGTGAATTCCGTAAAATAAAAACTATCGAAGCTTCACACTGCAGTAGTTTTTAAAAAAAAATTGTCTTTGTATCCACAGAGTTACATCTAAACTGGATGAATTTACTAAAGACTTCCACAAAGAGCTCATGAAGTACAGAAATGCACCAAAGAGACGAAGACCGTCTTATTCAAGGTAGCTTCATGACGAGAGCATATTGAAATTCGTTTTTTCATTAATTACATATGCATAATCCTTAAAGCCATTTGTAAAATTTGTTTGCATAATTGCTTTCTTTCTCCCCTTGTTTCCTTCTGTTCTTCTCAACCATTTCCTTTTCAAGATCCCGGTCATACAGTCGCTCTCCATTCAGCCGCTCTCCTTACTCGCGCTCTAGATCCAGATCAAGATCCAGGTCTTACTCGTATTCTCCCAGTCGATCTCGCTCCCGGTCGCGCTCCCACGGCCGGTTTTATCCCCGCTCCCCTTATTCTAGACGCAATGGACGCAGTTACGGCCGCTCCCGGACAAGGTCCCGCTCTCGTTCAAGGTCTTATGGGTATCGGCGTTCTGGCACACCGCGGTCTCCTCCCCCCTACCGGCCAGGAGGCTGGGAGGGAGCGGAAGGCGCGGGACCCTACCGTTCTCGCTCCCGGTCTCGCTCCCCTGGCCCTGGTGGCTTCCGGCCCCGCAGCCCAGGTGGACGAAAGCCGCCTCCACGTGAGCTCCCACCGTATGAACTGAAGGGTTCAAGTCCTGGAGGCAACGAGCGCTGGGAAAGAGAGAGATATCGGCAGTGGGAGAAGGAGTATGCAGACTGGTACAACAAGTACTACAAAGACTATGACAACCAACATCCCCATCCCCATCCCCCACTTCATCACAGAGGTCACGGCAGCAGAGACAGGGAGAGGGACAGAATGTCCCCATTACCGAGAGATTACTCCCCCCAGGGAAGAGGGAGAAGAGGGAGAGAGGAGAGAGGTGCTCCCCCTCACCATCCCCCATCTTCTTCATCAGGGACCAAGTCCAGCGCTAAACTCCTGAAGACAAAGAAAGTAAAAAAGAAGAGGTCTGGGGAGGAATCGGAGTCATCGCATCAGTCAGTAGACAGAGGTGACGCTACTCCCGTCAGAGACGAACCAATGGACGAAATCCCTTCACTTGTTACAACTCCTCCCATGTCCTCAAAGGCTTCGCTTGGAGCCGCCACCTCCAAGGCTCCAGCCTCTAAAAGCAGTGCTGCACCTGTTAAAGCCTCAACTAAGACAACATCGAAGACTCCGTCTGATAAGACGAAGAAAGAGAAGAGTCAAAAGGTAAAAGCCAGAGTTAAGACGGAGGCTGTGAAGGTGAAGACTGACAGGGTGAAGAAAAAGACTGGGGAAGGAGCGGTGACCAAAAAAGACTCCTCATCCTCCTCCTCCTCCTCCTCTGCCACGAAACCATTAAAGACCATTAAAACCAAACCTGAAGATGCCCCCAACTCAACTACCCCTAAAAAGGAGAAGGGTAAAAGCTCTGCAGTGAGGCCTGCCCTGCTTAAGACCCCGCCGCTGTCCTCCCAGAACCTCTCTCTACATCATGCCTCTCTTCATGACGGCCCTCGACCCGGCCACGACATGAGGGGGAGAAGAGATCTTCCACAGGGTTGTGGTCTCCTTCCCCTCCCCCATCAACACGCCCTCCTCCACCGACCCCCCTCCCCGGACAGTCGGAGGAGGATGGGAGAGGAGGGACGCTGCTTACTCGGACCTCCGCCTGGAAAGCTGAGGAGAATAGATGGGCTAGGGGGTGGAGGGGATCTCATCTCCCACTCTCACATGTCTCATCAGCCCCCGCTCCACAGACTCCCACCCCCCTCAGACAGGCCTGGTCTTCTTCCTCTACCAGGGAGCCGTGAGATGGGCCGGGGAGACGCAGAACGAGGATCCATCAGACCTCTAATGGACCTCCAGGTGGGTCTGTCGCTTGCGTTGATTCACTTGTAATGTGATCTTTTTCCTTACATTGGTTCAAATCAGACTCATGTAGTTCTTTTCTTGTATTAATCAAGTAACTACACACCATCAAAGGGGCCGCAGCTAATGATTATTCTCATTTAGAGCTGAAACAATTTGTCAGTTTTACAAGTCGATTATTTAATAACGTAATATTTAAGTTAAATTCCAAAAGAATGCTGCTTTGAGGTTTCAAAAAATGAAAATATTTTCTGTTCTTTTTAGTCTTCTTAGGTTGTAAATGGATATATGTTCCAGATTTTGACCGTGGCTTCGACAAAACAAGCTGTTTCAAAATGTCAGGGTGTATATGTAGGGTTTTGGATTGGATTTGGAGTGATGGACATTTTTAACCATTTCTGACATTTTATAGACAAATTGATTTAATATAGAAAATAATCTTTAGTTGCAGACCTAATTCATTAATTTTTGAATGAGTTTTTTTCTTCAGTTAATTCAATAGTTAATGGTATAAAATGAAAAAACTAAAATATGGTAATTAACTCTGAAAATCCAAATTGCAGTTAAATAATCCCAGCCATTAATCAATTTATAATTTTAGAACTGTTTACCATACAAGTTGTGAGTAGTTCTGATTTAACCCCCCTCATAGTCTCGCTTTGCCAGACCTTCCTCCACAGCGCTGCAGAGGAGGGTCTGGCTAGTCCACGCAGCATTCTGGGATGGGAGAAAAACGTGCTCTGGTTTATTGGCATTTTTTTAAACGTCATGGTCAGCACAACTTGTTTTGGTGGAACGTGTGTACGTTCAAAAGTAGTTTTAATCGTGCAAAAGAAAACTCAGATTGGTCTAGCTAGCTGTCTGGATTTACCCTGCAGAGATCTGAGGAGCAGTTAACCATAATCCTCACAAATCCACCACAGTTTAAAGTGCCAACACAAAAAAAGCGGAAGGTAACGGACATCTGGCTGAAAAGAGTGTCATCCGGTTGAAATTCAATCCTGGAATTTGAACATCGTGGATATAGACTAATCCCCTCCTTACATTTTGGATGTACTTTTGTCCATTTCCAGGTGAAGCCCCTGGCCCAGAGGAGGATCAAGTTGAACAGAGATCTGGGGAGAAAAGGCAGCACTGAGACGGCAGCTTCGGACAGAGCACCGTCGGTTCCTGAAAAGACGACCTCCACCTCGGACCGATCAGCTGCCGCTAACATCTGTGAAGGAGACCGACCCAGCAGTTCAGCAGAAGGTTCTGGACGAAAAGAGCGGGCAGCATCTGCTGAGAGGGGAGTCTCCAGAGAGAGACCAGGAAGTGCTGGAGAGAGACTGCAGGGCTCCGACCGAGAACAGAGCAGAAGCTCAGGACTGGACAGAGAGCGAGACAGGGCTTCAGGATCAGACCGAGACCGAGGCGTTGCGTCTGACAGACAGCGGGACAGGGTCTCGGGCTCGCAGAAGATAGCAGTCACAGTGGAGAGAGACCCCGAAGGAGAGAGGTCTGTGAGGAGAGAGCGGAAAAACTCCAGTGGTGGAAGTGCAGGAGGGAGGTCAGTCTCTCTGGATAAAATGACAATCGCAGAGAAAACGGCCATCTCCAGGAGCGTGACAGACCCTCAGGAGAAGCCAAGCACATCGTCTAAGGAGAGAGGTGAAGGGTCAGAACGATCTGCTAAATCTGACAGGTCTGTTCAATTTGTTTCCCTGCTGCTTGTCAACCACCATCCATATCCATGATCGAAAGAAAACCTGATATAGTGGTTATATAGTGTGGTTCACTAAACACAGTTGTTAATGTGTAATTATATCCTACTCTTATTTCCCAGGAGTGTTTCCAAGGACAGAACAGAGAGGAGTGCCCCCTCAGGAGAGAAACCACTTGCTGCTCACAGAGAAGGTAATTTGTAACAAACTGTGTGTGAGGAGATGATAACTTTAATTTTGCCTTGTGCCATCTAATGATGCATTGATTAAACCCGCGTTTCCTTTTTCTCCTCTGTCCTGTTCCAGCAGTGAAAGGTGGCGAGGAGTCTGCTGTGAAGAGCAAACCCAGGATCAGCCGAAAGGCTCTGACGAGCCACACCGTGAGCTCCACCAGGTGAGTCTCTTGTGCCTATTTTTGAGACTATTTGGTTTTTCATTTTTAATTATTTCACGTATTTATTCATTTTTTAATTAATTTTTTTTTTTGCTACATGCTATGGTTAATTGGCAATTCTTTAGCGCCGTACGAAGCAATGGCGCCAAGTAACTTGTTTTGGTGGAACACGTTAATGTTGAAAAGTTGTTTTAGTCGAGCGTGTCAGCTGCGTGGCGTGTACATTTTTATTTCGGCTTACATGTTACCAGGTTAGAGCTTACACACTGCCTGCCTGCCTGCCTGCATGCTAGAAATAGAACGGACGCCTATTTTTCACGCGAGATGCGAGCGTGTTGGAAGCGTTTCCAGGCAAAATAGAATAGGAAAATATATGTCATTTAGACACGAATGCATATTAATAAATGACATCTTGATGTTTAAAAGTCTCTAGGTTTTGACATCAATGTAGATATAAATGTAATAAATTTCAGAGAAAAGATTTTCAGATATAGCACCTGTCATACGAACAAAATATTCTGTAACATATTTTGCAGTCAATACTGCCGACGTTGTCTTGCTTTAATCAAATCAGTAGGCTATATATTTATGTTTAACAACTCTCTCCCTCCGGCGAACTCTTAACAGAAGAAGGGCTGCAATGGCTTTTCTTCTGTCAACAACTCGAACTGAAAAAGAACAAATAGCGTTTTAATTTACCATAGTAACATATGTATGTAGCCTATATATAAAGGGTAGGATAGGCTAAAATAACAACGTAGTGTGTGTTCTGAGTGACGGTCCAACATCAGATAGGCTATATAGGTTCTTTACAGCTACACAAAGTGGAATTTCCAGCGGCACCGGAGCAATCCCGGAAGTGGAACGTCGTGTGTATACCTAACAGAAAATCAGCAACTATTTGGATCGATTAAAACCCCTCTGGTTCCAACTTCTCAGTTATGGGGTTTTGCTGCTTTTCCTTGTCTTATGTGATAATAAGAGTTGAATATCTGTGGATGAAAAGCAATTTAAGCAAGTGCAGACAAGCAATTTAAAGAAGTCACCTGGGATTTCACGATTTTGACATTTTATAGATCAAACAATTAATCAAGTAAATACTCTAGCCAATTATTTGATAATGAATATAATCATTACTTGCAGCCCAGGAAAATGTGTTTTTTGTATACCTGGCTTTATTGGTTATTGTGTTAAGAGGATTGATTGAACACTGATTTTCCACATCAAATATGTGTAAAAAGTTGTTTAAAGCTTTGTAGCCCGCTCTTCTTTACTGGAGACTAGCTGTCGGTGCTACATTAGCTACTACTAGCATAAAACATCCAAATCTTAGACCGATCTGCCAGCGGCAAAGTTGCATTATTGGTAATGTAAGCAGCAGGTTTTCACAAGGAAGAAGAATGCGTGGAATATAAAAGGTGATATCTCTCTGGTTCTGCTGCATCCATTTTGATCATTTATGTTTTAAACTGTCCACAGTGATTGTAGTCGTGCAATGTGTAGTAGTTTTTTTTTTTTTTTTTTTTTTTTTTTTAAACATGTCTGTTTCTCCCTCAACACTAGGTCAACTCAAGAAACAAAGCGCGACTCAGACAAAGATCAGAAGAGCGTATCCTCCAAACCCGCAGAGCAGCCCCCATCGAGCCCCACCAACAGCCGTGGCCGCAGCTCGAGCATCAGCCCAACAGCCAGCCCGGCCAGGGAGGAGCCGCTCATTCAGCCTCCTCCTCGCTCCAAGTGGGAGAGAGAAGATGACGAGGAAGGCCAAGAAAACGGACTTGGTGCACCCAAAGACCCGTCACCGGTGCCACAGAGGGGCCGAGGGAGAGAGGGGCAGACTGAAGCGCCTAAACCTGCCAGGGGTGAAGGCCGCGATGCTACAAGGGAAGAGAGGAGAGGAGTAGTGAGAGAAGAGAAAAAAGGGAAAGCACCCAGGGAAGAGGGTAAAAGTGGCAGGACAGCACAGACACATTCTGACAAACCAACCAAATCCAAAATCGTGAGAGAGGAGGGGAGAGGAGGAGGAGGAGGAGGAGGAGGAGGAGGAGGAGGAGGAAGGGATGAGGGCCGAGGAGTGACAGGGAAGGAGGAGAGAGGTGCAGAAGGCAGAGGTGGAGGAGGACGAGAGGAGAGTCGCGGCCCAGAGCCCAGGAGACAGCGTTTGTGTTCGGACCTGGGTCGCGAGACAGACGAGGCAGCCTTTGTGCCCGACTACAGCGAAGGCGAGGGCTCAGAGCCAGACAGAGGAAGAAGTGGCAGCCCCAGTCCGTCCCAAAGCCAGCCCTCCAGCCCCAGCCAGAGCAACCACAGTGGCACGGCGGACAAGAAGAAGAAGAAACACAAGAAACATAAAAAACACAAGAAGCACAAGAAGCACACCACCCATGACAAAGAAGGAGAACAAAAGGACCACAAGCACAAACACAAGAAAAAGAAACACAAAAAGGGCAAAGACAAAGATGTGGAGGTAGAAGAGGAGACGATGGAGAAAGCAGAGGAAGGGACTCCATGCTAACAGGGGGCTAAGTTAAGACTGCTGCCCAAAATCTGTAACCTTCTTTGTTAATGAGGAGATAATGGTTGTATCTAAAAAAAAAAAAAAATATTGGCTAACACTGGCATGCTGCTTCATGTGCCAGGGAATAGATGAAACAAGTCTTTGGCTGTCCGTGAAGCTGGAGGGCTGTCTGGCTGTTATTCACTTAATGTCACCGCAGGTCCTCAAACTTACTTACGGTACTTTGTCGTGCTTGGATTGCAGCATTACGACCGCTGCTAAGGTTTCTTTCATATTCAATGTGAGCCTCTTCCTTGTGACTTTGGGTCAGGAAACACTCTGGAGAGAGGCTGCGCTGCACTATTGTGATCAACTTAGAGCCGGGCCAGGAAGGACTTGATGACGATAACTGATCACATGGCAGTGAATCTAAATTATAGGAATAACCAACACTGTACTCAGGGATGTGATTGCTTCTTTGTAGAGGAGAATTGCTGTTTCTCTGCCTCTGACTCATTTGTAAGTAGCGATGAATTGTTGCTTCACATAATAATTTTCGCTCGTTTTGTTTTGCTCACATCCCTGTGTGCTGTTCCAGGCTTAAATGCTGAATAACCTTGCTATGAGGGCCGTTGTAAGCTCTTTTTTTTTTTTTTTTTTAAGGACTGTACTAGCGGTTTTGCATGTTTAGCACATTAAGTACAAATAATTTATACTTTCCATTACTGCTAACCATTCTCAACATGCATAATCTCATTTTTCAGCCTTTGGTTTCAAATCATGCCAATTATGTTTTTAAATTCATGTAAATTTAATGTTAAGGCAGCCAAATGTTCTTGGATAGGTTACCCATCTATGCAAGGTTAAATAGCTGAGAGGTGATTTTCTTACCAAACTTAATCTGAATGAAATCCAGTAGTTCGTTTTGGAAATGGTGAGCGTTATAGTATTTGTGATTAATGTGCTAAAACTTGCAGAATCACCAGTTTGTTCCTTAAGTTAAAACAAACCTTTATGTATCCATGCTACACTGGATTGTATAAATCTAGGTTGTGTTAATTAACGAATCAGTCGGCATGTTTTTGTTCCAAAGGTGCAGTAGCTGTCTCACGTCTGAGTGACTGTGTGTGTGTTGGTGTGAAAGTAAAATGTGACAAAAGTGGGACAAATTGGAGGACTGGTGTTCTTATAAATGAGTTATTCCCTTTTTTTTTTTTTTTTAATTAAAATGTTTTGACCTCATGGAAATGTCTGAGTTGTATTTCATCAATGGTTGAACTCCTAGTTGTGTCATGAGCACACAAGTGAAGGTTAATTGCACTGTTTAAATTGACAAAGTTTGGACTATTAAGTGCAACACTAAAATGTTTCAAGTGTTAGTAATAAGAACTTTTCATAAGAACTGATGGATAGGTGATAAATAAAAGGCAAAATTTCGGGTTATATTAAGTTACTGTCAAAAGGTGATCACAACCCACAATGACGAAAAAAGAAAACGTGCATTCAGTGAAAATATTCTGTTGAAATTAGAATGCAAACAGTGTGCTTAAACTTAAATGTTGCACATAATGGTTATAGTGATGTAAGTGATAATGAAACGATACCTACAGAAGTAAAGCTTACTTTGCAGCAGTCCAACTGAATATAGTGGAATTATTCTCACTGAAATATACAATACAAATACACCAGTGTATTAAACAGCTTAATTACACATTAATGAGTTAGGCTGTTTAAGTTAACCACAATCCCAATTTTTACAGTAACAAAGGGTACAATAGTATTATCAGGTAAGAAAGCGTGCTCATATACAGGTATGTTAGCAATTCAATTTCTGAGGCACTCTCTTGACTTCAATATAATAGTGCACTCTGACTGTCAATATTACCTTCAAATTGTGTGGAGTTTTAGTCTGACGACAGTTGGCTACTCGTTTCTTGTGTACGTTGCACCATTTCTGTATTCTTAAAATGAGAATGCTCGTTACTAGCCGACACGTCAATTAAGTAGTTTGTTGTATTCAAATTGTGGTTACGGTAACTACATACTTCCAATTACCCCCTGGGAACCAAGCAACCATTTTGAATTGAAATAAATTTTAAATTTAACAAAAAAATTTGAATAACAAATTAACATAATATTTATGTTATTGAAGTAATGCCAACTTTAAATTACCATTATAAAGTTGAGCTTACAAGAAACGACACTGAAGCTGAAACAAAAAATAAAATATATGTACAAGTATAAATAGTTTAGTAGCAACGTGGACGTAACGACTCAACCACATTTTTTTATTATATTCTTGTGTTGATATATGTTACAAGAAGCCCAAAGTACAAGTGGGACAAAAATATAAAGACGTACCACCCCGATAGGCGATAAAAGAACAGAGATGTACTGCAGCACGTCGAGTATCAGATATATTTGGAAATAAGGATGAATTATGTCCTCGAAAGCAGTTCCTCAAACACAATGGTAAGTCTCAGGGTCTTTGGCAGCTCATTCATTTACAAACATGAATAATTAAAGTAAAACATCCCACAAGGAAACGAGTGCAGTGAGACAGAGTGAACACTGTGTGGAGCTGCAAGTCCTAGAACTTTTAGCATGGGAGTGGAAAAGATTTACAATAAAAATCTTCTCTCGTATGCCTCAGCTCCAAAATACAACCCCACGTGTCACCACCTGTCTCTCTCCAAGAGTACACAGCAATAAGGTTCATGTTGTTTGTGTGTGTGCATGTCAAGTGTTCGTACCTAGTCAGAGAGATGGCGTGACTATTGGATCACAGAGGAAACAGGCTGAAAGCAGGAAATGGGTTCACAGACGGCCAAGGGAACACTGAGAAATGGGAGAGCAGCAGATGTATTCTTCCCCAAACAGCAGTACATAAAAACACATTCCCAGCTTAGTCCATGCATTGTGTATGTGTGTGTGTGTGTGTATGTTTAAGGTCATCCTTAATGGACTCAGAGATCAGTGAGACCATTAGAGAAGATGAATATATCGTTTGTTTTAACCCCTGCCCAGATTATCACGTCAACACGTTTACATTCCTCTCATCTGCCGTCCTGCAAGGTTCACCCTGCACGCGTGTGTCTGCGTCCACAGACCTGTGTATTTGTGTGTCTGCTTGTGTTTTGCCTTACAAGCATGACATAATTTCCTGTCATCAAGGCCAAAGGTTGCTAAGCAACTTCACTTCTGTCGATTGTCAGAAAAGATGCATCTCCGCTACCTGGCTCACAACCTAATCACTCCCTTATCCTGTCATAAAAGTAATGTCTGAGGATGATGCTGGCTGTGTGTGCATGATTGCTCATGTGTTTGTATGGACCACTGTGCATTTATGCTTTGCAGACACAATACAAGAAAAAGCTGAGAGAGGGAGGAGGGTAGGATGCGGATATGTATTGTCTGATAGATTTCTGATATTCCTAGAGCTGATAAAAAGAATGTCAGTAATGTAGAATCCCTCCAGTTAAATACTAAAATACAACTAAATATCGGGACAGCCTATAATGCTGGTGAAAAAGATGCTTGCATCTTTGGTTTGTGACTCTAACTAACTTTGTTTTATACATGGACATCTTACTGTGATTACAAATGTAAGTAAAGTTTTAGATTACACAATGCAGATTACAGTGTAAATATTTTGTATATATCAATAAGATACTTATAGATGTATAGATACTAGCCAATGGTGTAGTCTACATGATACACAGGTATACAAAGTATACCCACTAAGAAAGCTCCAGGATTACCCACTTAAAAATGCCCAATGACACGCAACAACATACTTTCCATTATATTTTTGATACATTTTGAATTGTCGTCTGTGTTTTTTTTCTTCGCATATGCTAAATAAAGATATTTCCACCGTAAATTGGTGCATACAAGGGTATCAGTCACTAGTCATTAAGGTTATTTTGTCTGGGAACAAAGAATGTCTGTACAAAATTTACCGACAGACCAACACGTCATCCCCAAACACCACATGACACCCAAGAACAATGTAGTTATGCCATACCTACTTTATCAAAATATTAGTATTGACACCCTGTTTTTCCTACACTTCCTGTTGATCCCTGGTATGTACCCTGTAATTATTTAATATGTGACAGGAACTTTATAAGGTACTTACAGACCCTTTCCAAAAAATGTATATATCATGGAAAAGTTTATTTATTTCCATAATTCCATTCAAAACGTTAAACTCCCATAGATTATAGATTCAGGGCCCACAACTTAAATGATTTCAAGTATTTAGTTGTTTATTTGTACATAAGTTGGGCTTCCGGCTCATAAAACCCACGAAAACAGGATTTAAAAAAAAAAATTAGAATACTGTGAAGAAATCACCATTTACTTCTCAGTTTTTGCAGAAAAAAAAGAAATTAGGATCACATCAAATCAATCAAAATATGGTACTTTCAAAACGATACGTCAATCTTCAATACTTGGTAGGGAATCCCTTTGCCTTAATCACTGCGCCGTGGCATTGAGGCAATCAGCCTGTGGCATTGCCTGGGAGTTATGGAAGCCCAGCCCTTGATGCTTGCTGTCAGCTCTTCGTTGTTTTTGGGTCTGGTGCCCCTCATTTTCCTCTTGATAATACCCCATAGATTCTCAATGGGGTTTAGGTCCGGCGAGTTGGCTGGCCAGTCAAGCACTGTGATGGCATGGGCATCAAACCAGGTTTTGGTGCTTCTGGCGGTATGGGCAGGGGCCAGGTCCTGCTGGAAGATGAAATCTGCATCTCCATACAGATCCTCAGCAGAAGGAATCATGAAGTCCTCTAAAACATTCTGGTAGACTGATGCGGTGACCTTGGATTTAAGAAAGCAGAGTTTACCAACACCTGCACTGGACATTGCACCCCAAATCATGCAAACCCTTGGCCCTTGATTCCCGTATGAAAGGCACACTTTACTTTCATTGGAAAAGAGGACCTGGGACCACTGGCCAACAGTCCAGTCCTTCTTCTCCTTGGCCCAGTTGAGACGCTTCCTACGTTGGCTCAGGCTCAGAAGCGGTTTGACCCGAGGAACCCGACAGTTGTAGTCCATCTCCCGGATGCGTATGAATGTGGTGGTTTTTCCACTCTTTCTGGATCTCTGCCAGATTCATGAATCTTCTCTGTTTGATAATCCGCTGAAGCCCACAGTCAGCTCTTCTGCTGGTGCATCTTCTCCTGCCACATTTTGCCCTTCCACTAGACTTTCCATTGATATGCTTGGACACAGCACTCTGTGAACAGCCAGCCTCCAGTATTCTAATTTTTTGAAATCCTGTTTTTGTGGGTTTTATGAGCTGGAAGCCCAAATTATGTACAACTAAATACTTGAAATAGTTTAAGTTGTGCGCCCTGAATCTATAATCTATGGAAGTTTAACGTTTTGAATGGAATTATGGAAATAAATAAACTTTTCCATGATATTCTAATTTTTTGGAAAGGGTCTGTACAGTGTCATTTCTTTCTAGGTCCCTACCCTCCTATTCTCTGTGCTTCACACATAAGGTACACATGTATTTTATTGATAACCTGTCTGAACAAAATATTTACACTGTAATTTGTGGGCTGTAACATTGAGATACACAAATGCTTACAACTGTATATCTATAAACATTAAGGTAACATCTTAACGAGAAAGAAGAGATATATAATTACTGTTGTCACCTTTGTCCCCCTGCTCTGAAAACTGAAACTTTAAGAAGTTGACATTGATGCTGCTTGTTTGTGTGTGTGTGCATGATCTTCATGTACTACTACTATGTACAAGTACAAGTAGAGTAGTAGGTAGGCTCAGTGTCACACTGTTCATGTGTTTCTGCACGTGTGCATGTACAGTATGTGTGAGTTCGGACTTTATATCAGGATGTAGCCTCAGGTGGTTGCAATGGCAATATCAATGATTGGTCACGATTACTGATCTGTAATCAAATTCCCACAGTGTGTGTGTGTGTGTGTATGTGTGTGTGTGTGTGTGTGTGTGTGTGTGTAATTGTGACAATGACATGGGATGAAACACTTCTCCGTATATAATGTTATGTGATGGTCACCATGGAAACACACCCAAGGGGCACCTACAACACACTGATAATAACGTTTGGCCTAGATACCCATCCTCAACTGATAACAGAGGGAATGTGTTTCTGCCTGAGTGTGTGTAAATGTGTGTGTGTGTATATATATTTATTTCAGTGACTAATGTAAACCATAATTTGAACACACCACAGTGACCGAGATGGAGTAAAAAATGCATGAAATTATTCTGTGGAGCAGAAAGAGTCTTGCATGAGTTACACGAGACGTTAAGTATGAGAAGGATGAGACGAGCTGGAAGGAGAGGAAAAACGAATGGGAGTGGAAACACAGCCAGAAAGACCCAATAACAACTGATTACTACCAACGCGCATACACACACACACTCACAAACAAACACAAAGGCTTTCAACAATGCTTATCAATTTTTTTTCTCTGGGAGAGTATGACGTTTGCCATAGAGATTTGTGTGTTTGTGTGGTTAAATGTTTCAAAGATGTCTTTAACTCTGTTGTTGAGATACACTGACTGCTTGATGTATGCTGCTACTGTAACAGTTATGATCGCTGTGAGGAGTCTTTTCTGTTGTGGGCGTTGATTGGGTATTGCACGGTGTTTCCCTACTTTGAGTGAAAATCTAATCTTGGTTTGTAGCCACACTAGCGGTAAATCCTGTCAGTCTGTAAATCCAACACTTTGGTCCACAGTCCACAAATAGCTCCACAGTTTGGTGCAGGCATTCACCAATCAGATTGAATTACTGTAGGTGATCCCCTGACTTCCTATCTAATGCCTTCCACAGATAACAATTTCCACTTGTCCACTAAAGATAAGATAACATACGATAGATAAGAAGATAACGCTTTTTTTTTTAATCTATCCATCCATCCATCTTCGTCCGCTTATCCAGTATCGGGTCGCGGGGGTAGCAGCTCCAGCAGGGGACCCCAAACTTCCCTTTCCCGAGCCACATTAACCAGCTCCGACTGGGGGATCCCGATGCGTTCCCAGGCCAGGTTGGAGATATAATCCCTCCACCTAGTCCTGGGTCTTCCCCGAGGCCTCCTCCCAGCTGGACGTGCCTGGAACACCTCCCTAGGGAGGCGCCCAGGGGGCATCCTTACCAGATGCCCGAACCACCTCAACTGGCTCCTTTCAATGCAAAGGAGCAGCGGCTCTACTCTGAGCTCCTCACGGATGACTGAGCTTCTCACCCTATCTCTAAGGGAGACGCCAGCCACCCTCCTGAGGAAACCCATTTCGGCCGCTTGTACCCTGGATCTTGTTCTTTCGGTCATGACCCAGCCTTCATGACCACAGGTGAGGGTAGGAACGAAAACTAACCAGTAGATTGAGAGCTTTGCCTTCTGGCTCAGCTCTCTTTTCGTAACAACGGTGCGATAAATTGAATGTAATACCGCACCCGCTGCGCCGATTCTCCGACCAATCTCCCGCTCCACTGTCCCCACACTCGCGAACAAGACCCCAAGGTACTTGCACTCCTTCACTTGGGGTAAGGACTTATTCCCTACCTGGAGAAGGCACTCCATTGGTTTCCTGCTGAGAACCATGGCCTCCGATTTAGAAGTGCTGATCCTCATCCCAGCCGCTTCACACTCGGCTGCGAACCGATCCAGTGAGTGCTGAAGGTCACAGGCTGATGATGCCATCACGACCACATCATCTGCAAAAAGCAGAAAGCAGCGATGAGATCCCCAGCCCACCGAACTGCAACCCCTCTCCACCCCGACTACGCCTTGATATCCTGTCCATAAATACTACAAACAGGATTGGTGACAAAGTGCAGCCCTGGCGGAGGCCAACTCTCACCTGAAACGAGTCTGACTTACTGCCGAGAACCCGGACACAGCTCTCACTTTGGTCGTAAAGAGATTGGATGGCCCTGAGAAGGGACCCCCTCACCCCATACTCCCGCAGCACCTCCCACAGTATCTTCCAGGGGACCCGGTCATACGCCTTCTCCAGATCCACAAAGCACATGTAGACCGGTTGGGCATACTCCCAGGCTCCCTCCAGGATCCTTGCGAGAGTAAAGAGCTGGTCCGTTGTTTCACGACCAGGACATAATCCGCATTGTTCCTCTTCAACCTGAGGTTTGACTATCGACCGAACCCTCCTTTCCAGCACCTTGGAGTAGACTTTACCGGGGAGGCTGAGAAGTGTGATACCCCTGTAATTGGCACACACCCTCTGGTCCCCCTTTTTGAAAAGGGGAACCACCACCCCGGTCTGCCACTCCTTAGGCACCGTCCCAGACTTCCACGCAATGTTGAAGAGGCGTGTCAACCAAGACAACCCCTCCACACCCAGAGCTTTAAGCATTTCTGGACGGATCTCATTAATCCCTGGGGCTTTGCCACTGTGGAGTTGTTTAACTACCTCAGCAACTTCCACCAGGGAAATTGACGACAATCCCCCATCATCCTCCAGCTCTGCCTCTACCATAGAGGGCGTATTAGTCGGATTTAGGAGTTCCTCAAAGTGCTCCTTCCACCGCCCTATTACCTCCTCAGTTGAGGTCAACAGCGTCCCATCCTTACTGCACACAGCTTGGATGGTTCCCCGCTTCCTCCTCCTTAGGTGGCGAACAGTTTTCCAGAAGCACCTTGGTGTCGACCGAAAGTCCTTCTCCATGTTTTCTCCGAACTTCTCCCACACCCGCTGCTTTGCCTCTTTCACGGCAGAGGCTGCAGCCCTTTGGGCCCTTCGGTACCTTGCAACTGCCTCCAGAGTCCTCTGGGATAACATATCCCGGAAAGACTCCTTCTTCAGTCGGACGGCTTCCCTGACCACCGGTGTCCACCACGGTGTTCGTGGGTTACCGCCCCTTGAGGCACCTAAGACCCTAAGACCCCAGCTCCTCGCCGCAGCTTCAGCAATGGGAACTTTGAACATTGTCCACTCGGGTTCAATGCCCCCCAACCTCCACAGGGATGCACGAAAAGAGTGAGTTGAAAGTCTGTCGGACAGGGGCCTCCTTCAGACGTTCCCAATTTACCCGCACTACCCGTTTGGGCTTACCAGGTGTGTCCAGAGTCTTCCCCCACCCCCTGACCCAACTCACCACCAGATGGTGATCGGTTGACAGCTCCGCCCCTCTCTTCACCCGAGTGTCCAAAACATACGGCCTCAGATCAGATGAAACAATTATAAAATTGAGCATTGACCTTTGGCCTAGGGTGCTCTGGTATCAAGTACACTTATGAGCATCCCTATGTTCTAACATGGTGTTCATTATAGACAATCCATGACTAGCACAGAAGTCCAACAACAAACAACCACTCTGGTTTAGATCAGGGAGGCCGTTCCTCCCAATCACGCCTCTACATGTGTCTCCATCATTGCCCACGTGCGCGTTGAAGTCCCCCAACAGAACTATGGAGTCCAGCACTGGAGCCCTATACAGGACTCCACTCAAGGTCTCCAAGAAGGCCGAATACTCCGAACACTTGTTTGGTGCATATGCACAAACAAGAGTCAGAGTTTCCCCCCCCCCACAACCCGCAGGCGTAGCGAGGCGACTCTCTCGTCCACCGGGGTAAACTCCAACGTAGCAGCGCTCAGCCAGGGGCTTGTGAGTATCCCCACACCCGCCCGGCGCCTCACACCCTGGGCAACTCCGGAGAAGAAAAGAGTCCAACCCCTATCCAGGAGTATGGTTCCAGAACCGAGACTGTGCGTAGAGGTAAGCCCCACCAGATCTAACCGGTAGCGCTCCACCTCTCGCACAAGTTCCGGCTTCTTCCCCCACAGAGAGGTGACATTCCACGTCCCCAGAGCCAGCGTCTGCCGCCCAGGTCTGGTCCGTCGAGGCCCCTAACCTACACTGCCACCCGCGTGGGAGCGCACCCGACCCCAGCGGTTCCTCCCACAGGTGGTGGGCCCATGGG
The DNA here is from genome assembly GCA_023566125.1 of Zingel zingel. Taxonomy (NCBI): domain Eukaryota; kingdom Metazoa; phylum Chordata; class Actinopteri; order Perciformes; family Percidae; genus Zingel; species Zingel zingel. The sequence goes on along the minus strand of CM042317.1, from coordinate 5,227,257 downwards.
ATGGAGAGATGGATGCCACGTAGCTTTTTCGGGCTGTGCCCGGCCGGGCTCCGTGGCAAACCCGGCCACCAGACGTTCGCTGACGAGCCCTCCGTCTGGGCCCGGCTCCAGACGGGGGCCCCCGGGCTTCCTCCGGGCAGGGTCACTCCATCTCTTCCTCGTTGACTCATGGGGTTTTTGAACCATTCTTTGTCTGGCCCCTCACCTGAGACCACTTTGCCTTGGGAGACCCTACCAGGAGCACAAAGCTCCAGACAACACAGCCCTCAGGTTCATAGGGACACACAAACCTCTCCACCACGATAAGGTGATGGTTCCCGGACAGGGAACCATCCAACTTAAAAACCATAAAAACTTTTTTTTTTTATCCCAAGGGAAATTGATGTGCAAAAGTTGCAGTACAAAGTTACCCTGGAAATCCAGAGTTCTCGCGAGAGCACAATTTGAATTTGCTCCTTGAGTCACTCTGGCATTGAGTAATGATGCTCATTAACTATGCCCTTGTAGCCGAGCTGCACCGATCACATCGGTGTATCTGATATAGGCGGGCCAGAGGCGAGCTTCTCAGATGACAACAGTTTAATCTACCAGTTAGCTCCGCTGGTAGCTAAGCGTATGGGGCTCTGGATACGTCACCCCGTGTATTGTTGTGATTGGTCGTAGTGTTATCCAATTGCGTGCAATGAGATTTTCAAATGCATGCCTGGTGCCGCCCCTCGAGTTGGGCCATTTTCATTACTCAGTGCCAGACTCTTAATCTTTCGCATTTGGGTCTGGATTTCCAGGCTAGTGCAAAGTAGGAAAGAGTGCAAAGATAAAATATCAGTAAAGGTAAAGTACAGAATATCAGTAACAGATATAAACAAGGTTAGTGGTAAGGTTGCTTCTTGGACTTGCATATATATACTATAATATGTATGAGAAATGGCATATAGCTATGTATGTACACTATAACATTTCCAATGCAGGTAAGTGTACATGGTATATTCAAAATGTTCAATGATTATGTCCATGATATTGCACGTAATATTTAGTACAGCGGAGGCTGTAAAGTGATGCAAATTCAGGGAACACGGAGCAGCTTGCAATATTTGTGCAAAATTATCCTCTGATTAAGTTTTTTTGCAGTGTTTATTCACCCCAAACAGCCAAAGTACCAACTGTGCAGATGCTAGCTGGAGCTAACTAGCAACACAAGCACTGACCATGTGCGTGGATTGGGTCTTTTTGAGTGACTCCGATCTCGAAACTCAATATATCGGTTAATATCCTTCAGTCTCTCTCCCTTTTTCCTGATCAGATTTTTTTTGCTCCAGTTGAGATCATATGAGATGTCCGAAAATGGCCACTGCAAAGAGGATGAATCCTTTTGATTTAGGTAACCACATCGCTATTCCTCTAACACAGCACATTTAAATGTTTTGCCCCGCTAGTAGGGCCTAAGAATAGCAAAGTTGTCTATTTTGAATGCCTCCAAATTAGTTTTCTAGCATGTAGTGAGCATTAGCCTCTCAATGCTCCTACCGCAGGACTGGTTTTCTGTTTAAGCAAGGTAAACATTAAACAAAACAACCCCAGGAAATTATTTGGGGGCCATATTGATGATAAAAAAATTAACAGGAGAGCATTTAAGACTAGTGCTCCCTGTAAGCTGTTTGCTTTGACATACTGTAAACTAGTTCTAATAGTAGTTCACAAAGTGGGATCCAGGGACTGCCAGTAGGCATTTAGGGAATTGGACGGAGCCCCCAGAAAAATGAGCAGTAGTTGAGGTTCAGCTCTATTTTAAGACGTTAAAGATGCCTACTCTGCTTTTTATTCACTCTGCCTTGTTGGTATCACCTCAGTCTCACCTATACTATAAAATATACGTCTTTTAATCTATGAGGCTTCATAAATAAACATGTTATTTATAATATGGATATAATTTAACTGAAGCTAAAATATGGACAGTGCTGGAAAAAATTTGCTACCATTTTGAGGTACTTGTACTTTACTTGAGTCTTTCCATTTTATGCTACTTTATACCTCTGCTCCACTACATTACAGTAGGGAAATGTACTTTATACTCCTAAATGTAGACCTATTTGACATCTATAGTCACTAGCTACTTTTCAGGTTACAATTTTGATCCAAACCATATAATCATCTTATAAAATATTATACGTTGTCATAATTTGTAGGCTATATAAAACATGAAAGGGGATTTTCTGCATGAGCACTTGTACTTTTGATAGGCCTACTTAGGATTTCACTGATAAAACCTTTGCACATTTACTTCACTATGCACATAGCCTTATTTTACTTTGTAATTGAGTATTTTTACATCATGACATTGCTACTTTTACTTAAGTAAATAATCTGGATACTTCTTCTACCACTAAATATACAAATTATAAATATACAGTAGGCCTACAGTATCGGTCAGTAATTCCTTGTTCTCTGAAACATGACGTAGCATAAGCTGATTTTAAGGTATCGTGTTGGAGCTCTGCCACACCTTTGGGTTTAGTGAATAGACATCCCTGCTGAGTGTGACTGTGGAGCATCATTTCTAGACCTATATGACAGCAGCGTCCTCCGCCCACACGCATCCACACAGTGTGCGGGGTCGCTGGCTGGTGAGATAACCACCAGGCAGACTCAGAGACAGAAAGAAAGAGGGATATTGGGTGCACTGCGAGGCGGAGAGGGGACCAGTCACATGCTCTGACTTGCTCCGTCAGTGTCAAGTTATCTGCTATTAAGAATTAAGCTCTCCAGCCAACATTTTCAAAATAAGATAGTTATTGGAATGCATACACCATTGATGGATGGTGCGGTTCCACACTGGATGGAAGCTATGAGGACAAACAAATAGGCTACGATGTAGCCTAATTAAGCTCAACAACAGTGATTGAAACAATTAAATCAAAAGTCAAAATGAAATGAGAAAAATGACCTGATGAAATAGTTTGTTATTGATGGCAAACATTGTCTGACTTTTGCGTTTCTCTTAATAGAGCCTATGGTAGTGTACACTCACTTTAGCATATAGCCTAGCCTATTAGCAGCTATTTATCCATCTGGTTGCCAAGGTAAGTGCTAACGGTTTTGTTTGTGGTAGCAGGAAAAAGGTGAATTTGTATTTGTTTGTATTTATGTTTTCTACCTAAATGAAAGCTGATTTGATACCCATTCATTCTATTGTATTCAACGAAGTAGCCTAAGGTTGATCTGTTTCCTAAACCTAGACTTGACTCACCTTGCATAAAAAATAAGACCTGACGCGCTCAACTTACATTGGAACTTAGTAGACGTTGAAGACTGGGTGCTGGATCCTTAATGTGGATAATAATATATAACGGTTATTTGGACAGCCAGGGGCGTTGGAGATGCTAGAATGAATAGCTATGGATGTGGGGAGGGGCCCATAGAAAATGCCTTTCTACAGGGCCCAGCATTTCTTTGCTACGCCCCTGTGGACAGCACTCCAGTTAATACTTTTATTGCCACATGGACGTGTGGAGGTGTTTCAACGGCAATCTCATCAAGCTAACGTTACATGCCGAGAAGGTAAGCTGTAAGTAAGTCTTTTTCAACCGATGTTTTATCAAACTGTCCTTATTTCTCAAGGTTGTGGTATACTGTAGAGTGTAGCTTCCGGGACTAGACTGTCTTATTTTGAAGGTAAAATCCGAGTATCTCCGGTCTGCCTCACTCTGTCTGGCTTGACGCGGCTCTCCCTCTCCCCGGTGCGCCTGAACCCCGGTACATGACACCACAGAGCGCAAGGGGGACGCCTGGTCCTATTTAACTTTTTCCGGTTATTAAAACTTCTGCGCCACATTACTCTCAAATTTTTCTCTCTCTTTTTCATCCTCCCGACTGACGGACTGAGTTTGGATATCGGCAACGGGAGGAGGCAGAGGACCAGCGGGCTGCTCTCAGATGGAGCACCAGGGCTCCGGGAGCTCGGGGTGCACGGCGGAACCGGAGTGAATGACGCTGGTGGATGGACGCTGCTCCCCGGTAAGGACGGCAGACAAAGTTTTTGGTTTTTGTGGTATAATAGGCTATACTTTTTTCTTTGCTCTTCTGTCCCGGGCACTGCGCTTGGTAAATTCCCGTGGCACAATAGACCATGTACAGATCCTATGATGTCGCTCTTTGTCAATGGCGGTGTGTCTTTCACAAAAAGAAAGAAAATAAGATAATATTCTTACATAGCGGCAGTTATAAAGTGCCTGTGGTAGGCCTACTTTATAATAAGTTATTGATGTAGGCCTATCATATATCACAAAAAGGATGAGACTAATTTTGAGATGTTTGCGTTTATACCATTCCACAGTTTAATATAGGATTAATTAGACTGTTTTTCGTTTAAGTGCTCCGAACCAGAGTGATGCTGGAAAATGCTATGACCTCATAGATGTTGTGGGTATAGGCTATTGGGCCTTCAGGAGGATGTGTATAACTATAACGTTAAAAGTAAAAAGAAAATGTTTGAATTTCTGGATATTTGTAGCTTGCTCTGGTTTTAGCAAGCATGACGGTTCTGTAAATTATTGGTAAAGATTTTAAGCAATTTATTCATGATGAGTGCACAGTAGGCATATAAAACGTGATGTGTTTCAGAGGTCTTACAGAGTTGTGAATATATTTTGGTTCTGGTGACTGGTTGCCATTCAGTAGCATGATTTAATTTCCACATGACCTGGCTGTTAGCGAGGGAGGCTCGTAATTGGTTTTAAAGTGTTTTAAAAGGACTCATCAGCAGGTTTTTAACTGTGTGCAGAAGAATGGCTTTCTTTTTTTTCCAATGATTGGATGATGTCAGCCAATTATCTACTGTTGAATCACAACAAAAAGCCGGCCCTGGACTCCTCACACAATCGAGGCGATGTGCCCATAATAAAAAATAATACACAGGAAAGAAAGATACTGCCAGATTCAATCTCATTATTTTCATAAATCGCACACACACAGAAACACTCCTCTCTATGCTGGAAACTTGCATGCCAGCTCTTCTCTTGTTCTGTCACACTGTAGGCACAATATATGCCTGCACAGACTCGTGGTTGGCCCAGACTTCTATTATCCTGATTCTACTTTATGTTCATTTTCCACAAAATCCAGCTCTTTCGAACAAATTGGTAGCTTTGGAATACATTTGCCAGAATCTCTGGGGATCAATAAGCAATGGAATGAGCACACGGTGGATCAGTGAGAAGTGTTTGCTCTGTACTCGAGACAATGTGGACTGTGTCACATGCTCTAACTCCTATCTTTTTCTGCCAAACTGCACTGCATACTGCCCAATATGGCAGAAAATGTGATGAAATTGAAAAAAAGAAATGAAAAGCCAAGAAATAAATCCGCTCTTGTGATCTCTCGAGATTGTCATTCAATTTGACATTTCCTACATGATATTCCAATGCTTCAAGAAATTCCAGTCAGTACTTATACTGTATATATATATATATAGCCGTAGCTCGACAATGTCACTGCGTTTCATGAGATTTTATGTTAAATTATAGCTCAAGGAAAAATTATAACTCCGAGAGCTAAGTAACACTAATTTTTTGTAAATGAAAAAAAATCCCCACACTTTATTCTTTTCATAGCAATATGGACAAGCTGTCTAAGATACTTTCTCTCTGTATGTCCAGATTGTTTAAAGCCAGTCTGGATTAAAAGCATCAGCAGTGGCCTGTTGTCATCACTGAATTGTACAGCTGTAATGAAGGGGTCTAAGTGCTGCCTGTTGTCTGCACTGACTCTGTGTTTTAGTTCGCTCTGTTTAGGTTTTTGTAGATTTATGTTTCCTGCACAGGGCTGCTTGCTGGCTGGGATTCTTCGCCTGAAGGTAGCTTATTGTTTCAGAGGAAAAACAGAGAAGGATTTTTTTTTTTATGCTGCCTCGCTAGAGGGTAAAGGGTCTCGTGGACACGAGGGTAGGTTTGACAGTCAGTGCAGTTCTGGTTTGTTTTAAGGAGCTGCAGTGCCAGCTACAAGGCAACACAATAGAAACACACACAGCCACACATACACACACATACATCCATATGTTGCTGTGTCCTGAACAGTTTGCCGGTACCCCTGCGCCCTCTTTTAGGTTAAGGCTGTCCACAGCACGGCCATGACGAGCACCCAGGACCCAGACCTGCATGAGCAGCACAGAGGACCAACGCAGGAGGAAGGGGATGAGGAGGAGGAGGGGGAGAAAGTGCATGTGTCAGTTGAAGGAGAGGAGAGGGAGCAGGATAGGGAGGAGGAGGAGGAGGAGGAAGAGGAGGAGGAGGAAAAGGAGGAGCTGCCGTACCCCACTCTAGCACCAGTGGTTCTTTTGGCTCTGACCCAAACCAGCCCACCCCGCTCCTGGTGCCTTCGAGCTGTCTGCCACCCATATCCTTTACCGCCGGGAGTGCACCTGAAGCACTGGAAACGTGTGTGTGTGTGTGTGTGTGTGTGTGTGTGTGTGTGTGTTTGTGTGAGTCTGTGTGTTTCTGTTTATAATGTGTGTTTGTGTTTCAGCTCTGTACTTTCTCAAAGCTGTTGTACCTACAAGGCAGCTAGCACCGAGATGTTTACCTTACGTTTAAACACAAAAGAGACGGGGAGAAGGTCACTATTGTGCATGTTTGTGTGTGTGTGTGTGTGTGTGTGTGTGTGTGTGTGTGTGTGTGTGTGTGTGTGTGTGTGTGTGTGTGTGTGTGTGTGAGTGTGTGTCTGTGTTTGGTAGACCTCAGGTATTTCCTTGGCCCCATTAGTTGTAGGAAAAGATGGGTAACATTTTTCCCTGATTGGAAGTTTCCATAGTGACAAGCTCTAATGAATCTCCAGGGTTACAGTCGCCTGTCAGTAACATTGTTACTGGTCTCCTTTGTCTCTCACTCTCCGTCTCAACCTTTATCCACTTTTACTGTCGTTGTGAAAGTGTGAGTGTGTGTAGGTATCAGCGCTGTAGTGTGTGTGTGTGTGTGTGTGTGTGTGCCTGCGTGTGTGTGTGTGTGTGCGCGTGTGTGTGTGTATGTGTGTATGTGTAAGCAGCTATGAATACTCCGAAGCATGCATAAACGTCAGCAACACCTCAGGGATTTGTCAATGCTTTCCAAATTGAATATTTTCCACCGCTTATGACTCTATGTGTGAGTGCCAATGTGTGTGTGTTCCTCTGCTTGTGCGTGCGTGTGTCGTGCACTTGTCCGTGCACGTCTGTGGGTATTTGCCACCGTCAGCACTCTGTGTACTCTATAAAATATAAATACATAATTGCTGAATAAATAAAATGTACACTAAGAGGAAAAGAAAAAAAATACAAATGCCATAAACAAAACTCCTCTGAAGCCTGCTGCGCTGTTACCATGGTCGCATCCCAGAACATGGTACGCTCACTGTGTCAGCACTTACTTGACACACTCACAATCACACACACACACACACACACACACACACACACACACACACACACACACACACACACACACACACACACACACACACACACACACACACACACACACGTGAATGCCCTCACACAAACGAGGGAATCTCCCATGGAGAGGCTCTTTAGAGGAATCACCTGGTTGCTTGGCAACAGCATAGCTCTGCCCTGATGGCCCGGTTACTTCCGATTGCAGCGTTTGTTTGTTTTTGTGTGTTTGCGTGTCTGTCAGCCTTCCATACAGCACAGCTACCAACATGTGTCCTATTTTACGTTTAGTCATATAGGCCTATATTTCTATACTTTATACTTTCAGTGTGTGTGTGTGTGTGTGTGTGTATATGTTACTGTGAGTGATCTGCGGGGGAAGTAATGTGGGTGGACGTTGTTCGACAGGGACATTAATGTGAGCGCACTGGGTGTGGGGTGGGGTTGAGTCCCATTTTTCCTGAGGTGACCCCTCCTTCCTTTCTGCCTTTTTTTTTTTTTGCACTCAGTACATATTACAAATTTATTTCCTATCTCCCGTCCTTCCATTTCCTCATTCTAAGAATCACAGTCATCCTCCTATGTGTCATGTTTACAACATACTGTACATCTCTCCACCCTACAGCACATCTAACAAATATATTTGGAACAAAAACAAGACTGGCTTTTGCTATTATATAATGTTCTCTTGTTTTCCTTCCAAGCTACAATGATTTCTGTAATTTCCTGTTTCTTTGGGAGGAGACGTTAGAATCATTGTAAGTGTGGAACAAAGTGCCTACTTTGTGAAGTGCTGAGCTTTTCCATGTAACATATGAGACACATAGAAACACGCACATGTGGGCAAGCACACGCACGCGCGCGCACACACACACACACACACACACACACACACACACACACACACACACACACACACACACACACACACACACACACACACACACACAGAGGACATAACTTATTTAGCAGTGCATGAAACATTTAGAGCGTTTCCTTTTGTTTAAAGATGAGAAAAGCTGTATCTGTCACTCCTATACAAGTACCTTTCTCTGCCTGCCTTCTGCGTTCTTTCTTTCACTCATCCCTCTTTACTCAATATCAATCCCCTGCCCTCCTATTTATCTCTCTCTTTTTCTTTTTCTAAACTGCCTCTAAATTGGGATGAGGGGTGTGTGTGTGTGTGTGTGTGTGTGTGTGTGTGTGTGTGTGTGTGTGTGTGTGTGTGTGTGTGTGTGTGTGTGTGTGTGTGTGTGTGTGTGTGTGTGTGTGTGTGTGTGTGTGTGTGTGTAAAAGCGGGTGATTAGGGAGACAACGATGGATAGGAGGATGTCTTACTCAAAATAGGGTGAGCTGTCAGAATCATTTTTGCTAATTAACATGATTCCAGCAAGTGTTTCCATGGTTACCAGCTGTCACACTCTAAGGGGGTGGAGCCAGAGAACTTGACAACTTGACAGTAAGTTATCTTGGTCGACTTTCATTTCAGACACTCTCTCCCTCTCTCCTACACACACACACACACACACACACACACTGCACATGACAGACTTTGAACCTAACTAGGTTACATTTAATCAAGTCTGTGTGTGGATACCAGAGAGAAAGGGGAGGTTCAGCAGCAAAGAGCATGAGGCAATTAGTGAGCAGGTTGCTCATTCATACACAGTAGTTCACATTTGAGGATTTCCATCCAAACCACATGTTTTTAGATCAATACCACTTTCTAGTAAGGCACCCTTTACCCTTTAAGTTGTATTTATTTATGGTTAATAAATAATTTACCAATGTATTACGTGCCATTAATAAAATAACTTTTGGGTTGCCAGTTTGTGAGAAATCCCTTTGGCTGGTGTTGAGCCTCGTCTAGCATTACACTGGCTTTTTATTTTTTTCAGGAGAACCCCTATTTATGAAATACCAATACAGTGCACACTGCACACTTGATGACACATTTGCAACACTTTGTTAAAGGTCCCATGGCATGAAAATGTCACTTTATGAGGTTTTTTTAACATTAATGTGAGTTCCCCCAGCCTGCCTATGGTCCCCCAGTGACTAGAAATGGTGATAGGTGTAAACCGAGCCCTGGGTATCCTGCTCTGCCTTTGAGAAAATGAAAGCTCAGATGGGCCGATCTGGAATCTTGCTCCTTATGAGGTCATAAGGGGAAAGGTTACCTCCCCTTTCTCTGCTTTGCCCGCCCAGAGAATTTGGCCCGCCCATGAGAAAGAGAGAGACATCATGGCTTGCAAATGAGCGAAGGATGGCAGTTGGTCAAGGCCACACCCCCACCCTCCACCTTGCCCCCCCCCCCCCCTCTCTCCTCCTCAATAGCATTTAAAGCTACAGACACAGAAATGGCGTGTCCTAAGTAAAGCTCATTGTGGGACTGGCTCTAGTGGCTGTAATTCTGCACCAAGGCTGAATTTCGGGAAAGAGACTTCAGATACAGTATTAGGGGACCACTGAGGCCTATATTAAAGAGACTTCAGATACAGTATTAGGGGACCACTGAGGCCTATATTAAAGAGACTTCAGATACAGTATTAGAGGACCACTAAGGCCTATATAAAAGAGACTTCAGATACAGTATTAGGGGACCACTAAGGCCTATATAAAAGAGACTTCAGATACAGTATTAGAGGACCACTAAGGCCTATATAAAAGAGACTTCAGATACAGTATTAGAGGACCACTAAGGCCTATATAAAAGAGACTTCAGATACAGTATTAGGGGACCACTAAGGTCTATATAAAAGAGACTTCAGATACAGTATTAGGGGACCACTGAGGCCTATATAAAAGAGACTTCAGATACAGTATTATGGGACCACTGAGGCCTATATAAAAGAGACTTCAGATACAGTATTAGGGGACCACTAAGGTCTATATAAAAGAGACTTCAGATACAGTATTAGGGGACCACTAAGGCCTATATAAAAGAGACTTCAGATACAGTATTAGGGGACCACTAAGGTCTATATAAAAGAGACTTCAGATACAGTATTAGGGGACCACTGAGGCCTATATAAAAGAGACTTCAGATACAGTATTAGGGGACCACTAAGGTCTATATAAAAGAGACTTCAGATACAGTATTAGGGGACCACTGAGGCCTATATAAAAGAGACTTCAGATACAGTATTAGGGGACCACTGAGGCCTATATAAAAGAGACTTCAGATACAGTATTAGGGGACCACTAAGGTCTATATAAAAGAGACTTCAGATACAGTATTAGGGGACCACTGAGGCCTATATACAAGCATCCAAAAAGCACCATGTCATGGGACCTTTAAAGACTCACTAGCATTTGTACCTGCGCTTAAGTGTCAGACAGGTCGTGAGTTTATCACTTTTTAAAATCAGGTCTGCAATTATAAATATGAGTAAGTCTTTTTTTTTTTTATCCAATGCATTAATACTGATTTAGTGTATTTGTCAGACATACAAAACACAATCAGAAGAAATACAAACAGAACTTTATCACAAGAAAGAAGTTACAAAAAAGTAAAAGCAACCGGATTTATGAAAAGTAAAGCCCATGAAGTTTATGAATGAAACCCTCATCTTTTCAAAGTTCTTGGGTTTTCCCTTCATTAAAAATGTTCATTTTTCAATAGAAACCCAGCTTGATAGACCTTTTAACCATAGAGGCAAAGTCCCTCCCCTTCCGGTGGACCTCATGGGACATTATTTCGGGAAAAAAAAGAATGATAGTGAACGGGGAGAGACTAATTATTTTTTTCATCCAGTTTGAATTGAGCCATGAATTACACATATGATGTTCATCAATTTTAGTAATATAATAACTTTGCAAGTGAAGAAAGTCAGTTTGTCATAGGTTTGTCGTAGTACCACTTAGTTTTGTGTGAAACCGCTCAGTGAACTACATATCTCGTCTCGCACAATTTACTTCACCTTGCATGATGCTAGGCTTGCTCGCTAGCTGTTATCTTAGCTATGTTCCACAACACGTATAACATTATCTGATACCTAATGTGTTTTATAGAGCCGAGAAACAAAAGAGCAAGATCCGTTGCTTGTGTGAGTAATTTTACATCCTGGTACGAAACACACAGACACTGTAGCTTCAGTGAGATGTCACCCATGCGACTTTGAAGTGTCTAGTCATTCTAATTATGTATTTTCAGTCTTATACTTCTACAGTTTTATGACAAACTGAAACATTTTTGACTTGCAAAATTATCTTTTAAATTGACAAACATCATATGTGTAATCCATGGCTCAATTAAAACGGGATCAAAATGTAATTTGTCTCTCCCCTTTAACTACCGTTCCTATTTTTTCAGAAAAGGTCCCATGGTGGTCCACCGGAAGGGGAAGGACTTTGCCCTTCTATTGACTGAGAGTTATTTTTTGTAGGTTTTTCCAAAACACAGAAATCATATATTTGCCATTAAAGGTAGAATATGTAGTTTCGCTTACTGTTCGTAAACACACAATGTTCAAAGTTGGCCCCTCCTTCCCCACTCAGATCCAGAGAGCGAGCGCAGATGCAGCAGTGGTCGAGTGAGCTAGAGAGTGAATGAAGAGAGGGAGCCTGTAGAAAACAGTGAATTAGAGTAATAAAACAATATTTTCGGATTGTTTCTCAGCGGTTATGTTCTAAAGCACAAATAAACACACCCACAACTCCGCGGGAAGGTGCAGCATTGTTGGATTATGAGTGAATGCAGAGCTTCATCCAGTGTGTGTGTGTGTGTGTGTGTGTGTGTGTGTGTGTGTGTGTGTGTGTGTGTGTGTGTGTGTGTGTGTGTGTGTGTGTGTGTGTGTGTGTGTGTGTGTGTGTGTGTGTGTGTGTGTGTGTGTGTGTGTGTGTGTGTGTGTGTGTGTGTGTGTGTGTGTGTGTGTGAGAGAGACTTGTTCTCGATATGAGGTGCTGAGGGGCAAAGTGGCGTTTGGAAATGAGAACGAGCTGCACAAACTGCATGCTATTATTGGCTGATAGACACACCCACTTGGGAAAAATAAGAAAATGAAAAAATACAGGCAGAGGGCAGGGTCTCTGCAGATACAGACACCACCACACACTTCTAATTGGTAATATAAGTTGATGATTGAGAGGGATTATTTGGGTATTAGTATATGCATTTTGTTATAGTGATAACACTGCACACGCGCACACATACACACACACACACACACACACATATACACACACACACACACACACACACACACACACACACACACACACACACACACACACATATATATGTGTATATATATACATTTCCACCATTGGTTGCATTGAAATTTGTGTTTGGTAGTTTATTTCTCTGTGGTAACAATGCTTTTTGGCAATGAATCTTATACCGTTGGAAAGCCTGTTTAGTTCCCTTTCAAATGGTGCCCCATTTTTAAGGAACATGAGTATGTGGGTTGCGCCCATGAAAAATTTGCCAAATCTTCTCTGCCATTGCCAGACAGCTTATTCTGCCATTGACTTGTTTGGTGTTTGGTGGATTGGATGATTGAAGTTTGAAGAAACAAGACATATTGGCAATTTAACAATGTTTTCATTTCACAAACAGGAGCCTCAGTAGCGTGTGGAAGAACCATACACAGCCACAACAGCCTGGCACCTCCTCCTCATGCTGGTCACCAGCCTGGTCACACACTGCTGTGGGATGACATCCAATTTTCAACTAGTATTTGTCGCAAGTCAGCCAACGTTGTTGTGTTTGTTACTCTGGCACGAACAGCACGCCCAAGCTGATCCCACAAGTGTCCAATGGGGTTGAGGTCAGGACTGCTGGCAGGCCATTCCATCCTCTCCACTCCCACATTCTGGAAGTAGTCTCTGATAAACCCCGCCCTGCGGGGTCAAGCGTTGTCATCGTGGAGGATCGAGTTTGGCCCCGACTGTGGAGATATGGGATTGCCACTGGTTGCAGAATCTCATCTCTATTATCTCTCTGCATTGAGATTGCCTCCAATGATGACAAGCCTCGTTTTTCCAGTGAGGGAGATGCCGCCCCACACCATCACACTGCCTCCACCAAAAGGTATTACTCTATCGGTGCAGCAATCAGCATAGTGTTCTCCGCGTCTTCTCCACACTTTGACCCTATGATCCAACTGCCGTAGGCAGAATCTGTACTCATCACTGAACATAACGTTCCTCCACATGTTCAGGTTCCAGTGCACGTGTTGCTGACACCAGCGCAAACGGGCCTGACGGTGAAGGGCAATGGCAGAGAAGATTTGGCAAATTTTTCATGGGTGCAAACCACATACTCAGCGCTGCTGCTCATCCCATAAATGCATGCTCCTTACAAATGGGGCATCATTTGAAAGGGAACTAAACAGGCTTTCCAACGGTATAAAATGTATTGCCAAGAAGCATTGTTACCAAGAGAAATAATCTACTAAACACAAATGTCCTTACTTTTTGTGTTAAGTTTATATATAAAATGAAAAATTTGCCAAATCTTCTCTGCCAGTTCCAAACAGCTGACTCGCTGCTGTGAGATGGGATCCCATTCTTCTACCAGCAGTCCTGACCTCAACCCCATTGAACACTTGTGGGATCAGCTTGGGCGTGCTGTTCGTGCCATAGTGACCAACACAACCACGTTGGCTGACTTGCGACAAATGCTGGTTGAAGAATGGGTGACCAGCATGAGGAGGAGGTGCCAGGCTGTTGTGGCATTAGGATTCATCCTCTGGGTACCGTGAATATCTGTACCAAATTTCATGGCAATCCATCCAGTAGTTGTTGGAATATTTCATCACTCTGGTCCAAAGTGAAGAACTAATCAGCCAACCAACTGACATTGCGATCCATATGCCATGCCGCTAGCATGGCTAGTAAAATATTAATATATCTTTTATTTTTAGGATTAAGTTTCTCTGTTTGTAATAAGCCAGAGGGTCTGCAATTATACATGTTAGTCAGTCATTAGTGAAGTGATTTTACAACAATCCATCAAGTCTGCAGTAAGTAAATGATAATAAGTTGGTAATAAATGTGTTTTAGTCCTCATTCTCTGCAGAGCTTTTCCAAAAGGCAAGTGGTCAAATGGTCCACTGGAGAAATCTTCCTAATAAATGTAAGAGTTAAGTAAAAAGACAAAGCAAGTGTCATGCTGGAGAAGGATATAAACCAGCCAAATGGAATTTTACAACCTGGCAGCACAGAAGTTGTTCTTAATGGTTTATAACTTATACATTAAGCTATAAAAGTTACAATCTTTTATAAAGGGTGCCTTCTGAGAGTGGTACCACATTGGTAAATCTAAATCCTTCTCAAGAAACAAAAACAAAGCACATACATATATTTTGCTGATCCTTTTAAGTTAATGAACATTGTATATGAAACTGTTGCCACATGCTGGCCTTAGCATCGACGGCCAAGGGTGGAGGAAAGATCAGGGTGATGTGATCTGATTTGATTTATAATGTGTGCCTGACCTTTACTACCTGTGTTGGCACTCGAGGAGAGAAAGTTCGATACAGGGAGCGCATGAGATACAGGGAGGAGGTCGTGGTTCTTGGCGAGGAAGGAAGAACGAGATGGTGAGGCAATTAGGGAGAGAGGACACGTAATCTTTTCAGTTGTTTACACTTTAAGCTCCAATCGTCAGTGTCTTAACCTCTCTGTTCCACTGTTCAACTGTGCTTTTTTCACTTAGGCATAAAGCCATTTTTTTCACCTCAACTCTAATTTCCCTTGTTTCTTGCCCTCTCCTTTTCTCTCCTCCACCTCTCCCTAACTGAATCTACATATCTATTTCTCACCCAGTCTGTCCCTCTGCCTCTCCATCTCTCTGACTATGTTAATTATTAAGTGTATTTGTAGTTTATCTGTTGGCTGAGATCCAGGTTTCTGACTGAGAGACTAAAGCTTTACCTAAGGGCAGTCATATGTGGAGAGGTGTAGAAACAGACGGGGAGGGCACAAAGAAAAAGCGGTTCGTAGAGGATGGGGAGTGTATGTGCACGGGAGAGGAGAGAGGCAAAAAAGATATGAGAGAAATGATACGGAATGAAGATGGGAAATTATATCGCACCACATAACGGAAGAGGGATAGACAGAGAGAAGGAGGAGTGGAGCAAAGACAAAAATAATTGGGCCAAAGAGATGGGGAAAAGGGCTGTAGAAGAAAATGAGAGATGATAGAGGGAAAGGTTGAGTGTGAGCGTAACAGAGGGACAGAGGAGAGGACGTTTCCCGTGTTTCATCACTGATGTTGAATGATGGGCCAACCGTGGAAATACTCCCATCTCACCCATCACTCACACCTTGACCCTGCCCCGATCTTTGTCTTACTATGCGTGCATGTGTCTAAGTGTGTGTATAAGCTGCTGTAATTTATACAGATAGAACAGGATTAAAACGAACCTCCTCAGGATTGAGCGAATGAAGAAGGGAGTTGCTGTGTGTGTGAGTGTTTATCTGTGCGTATTAATTGTGTTGTGTTCCAGTCCAGACAGGATGCAAGCGGATTGTGAAACTCAGAAGTCAGTTCCCACGGTGAGATGGGGGTTCCCATGGCAACCACAGCAAAGGGAGGACACTGGATTACCCTCACTCTCTTTCCTCTCTCTTTCCCCTCTCTCGCTCTTTCTCTCTCTCTGTCTCAAGGGTGATAAAAGATTGTACTCTCATTAATTTTTCCGCCCTCTCGAGAGCAAAGTGTCCGGGAAGGGGACTCTGTGTGTGCATGTGTGTGTGTCCATGTGCATGCTCCAGGCTTTGTTATGTGTGCGTCCTTGGCTCTTGAATACATTCCTGTCAACCACTCAGAAGTTTTCACATTTGCGCTCAAATGTGAGTGTGTATGTGTGCATCTCTGTGTTTCTATGAAGCCAACACAATCTTTCCTTTAACTTTCTACTTCAGACTATTTCTCCCTTTAAACCTCTCTGCTTTCCACTTCTGAGCCGTGCTCTATCTTCCAGTTTGACAGCTAGCAAGTAACACAGATACACAAACACGCACCATACGCACGTTTAAACTTAAACTGACTTCAAATGTCTTACCGACTGTTTCATGTTAGCTGTTTTTCCTTTGTAGTTGCGAGTATTAAACATGTCAAAATGTCAGAAGTTGTGCTTGTAAATGAAAGTTGATACATTTAAGCTTATTACTGCAAGTTTCCAACCTTGTAAAAGTTGTTTTTTTGGTTAGTACATTCAGCTCTGTCCATACAAGTTAGATTTTTCCATCTGTGAAGCGCACATTCAGTTGTGTGTGTATGCTCGGAGATATTTTGTAAATCCAGTTTAGTAATGTTCTGTACACTGCAATATAACCTTGGCTGGACCATTAACCCTTCCTGTCCACCATGAACTTGTTGTTTATGGCCCTTTTTCAATGCTTTTGACGCTTTTTTAAAACATTTTTGTCACTTGTTTTAACGCTTTCTTTGTACATGATCAATAAACCTAATTTAAATGACATTATACCTAATTTGAGTTAAAACAAAGCAGAAATTATGAATTATTTTGACTAGTTAAGATCAGAGGATGTTGAGTGGATCACAGACTGGTATACTGTATGTCAAAGTTTAGTCAGGATACTCTTTTAAAACCATTTAAACATTTTTTTTTTCAAATGTTATAAAATTGAATAAAACACCCAAAATGCAATGAAAGTAATCGTTAAGTTTACCTGCGAAGAATGTTGCATGGTTTCTATACAACGTAGATCCATGCATCCAAGTTATTCTTGGGCAATTTGGTTGAAAGAAATCCATATTTCTGTTATAAAAAACCTTGAAAACAGGTCAAATTTGACCCAAAGACAACACAAGGGTTAACGTCTACCAGTCAGTTTCCTCAGGGTTTCCTCAGGTTTTTACAGACATTACCATTGGCTAGACACAGATGGGTGAGAAATCAAAGAAAAAAATCTGAATATGTGAACGGAGAAACAAAATGAATGCAGATGATTCCACACAGGGCACGAGGGGTCACTGAATGGTTTGACGTTTACGTTGTCACTAGGGCTGGGACGATATGCTTTTGTCCCGATTCGATTCTTTCACAATACATGGGTGCATGGGATTTGATTTGTATTGCGATTTTCAATTATTGCGCTTCTAGAAGTATTGTGATTCGGTGATATTGAGTATTGCGAACTAATTGTTTTCTAAAAAGAATGCACATCACATGTCCGTCAGTCAGTCTGAAATATATTATATGTGTAAAGAAGTACATAACATGTATTTTTTGCATGTTCTACTTTCCGTCTGTTTTGCTGGAAACGGATATGATGTAGTCGCCGTCGGTGGTACCATATAAACAGAAAATATTTAGGTAAATCTTTGGGAAAATTAATTTAAAAAAAAAATGTGATTCTGGTGAAAAGAATCAATTTTAAACGATACAAACGATTATTGATTTTTTTTTTCCCACCCCTAGTTGTCACCCATGCGTAATTCCATCATTTGAACCTTAATGGTAAAATGAGTAGGATTTTCCTTGAAAAAACAATGTATAGACAATGTAAAAGAATCCCTCTCAATCATCAATTATGACCCACTAGAAGTGTGTGGCGGTGTCTGTGTCTGCAAAGACCCTGCTCTCTGCCTGTATTTTTTATTTATTTAACATTTTTGCTGTATTAGGGACATTTCTGGGCATCACCCTCTATAAAAACGTAGCGACTAGGTGCCAGATCGTAAGCACACATCCAAGAGGAAGATAAGAAAATGGCGGACACAGCGTAGAAAAAACGCAAATATAGCTAGGCGAAACGCCAAGAAAACAAAGCTCTTTCCAAAACCAGAATCTAGTGATGATACAGCTTGGATTAGGATTTACTGCTTACCAACATCTTGACAGGTACTAGAGCCAGAAAATTCTAATTAGGGCAAAGGGGAGGACACCAGGATGAAGGTGAAGTGAAAAGTGCCAGAAGCAATCTACTTGGCTTGTCGTGATTGGCTGAGAATCCTGTCAATCAACCTAATTAGCTACATTTGCAAGCACATCTTCAGGAAATGTAATATTGATTATTGTTGTTGTAATCAATGTTCAAACTCTTTGGTGGTGTTGATCCTTAACCTTGTGTCACATGGTTTGAGCGTGTGAGCATATTGGCCATCCTGCTAAACTGTGTAACTCTAGGGATGTTCCAGCCCTGTGACCACACACCTTTCCTGCTGCAGGTAAAGCACACACACACACACACACACACACACACACACACACACACACACACACACACACACACACACACACACACACACACACACACAATCTGAAATTACAAACTAATTATGTTCAGCTCTGAGACTTCATTATCAAGGGACTAAAACGTTTTTGCTTTAATTTTCCCCCCACTTAATCAGTTTACACTAATCCTGTGTGTGTGTGTGTGTGTGTGTGTGTGTGTGTGTGTGTGTGTGTGTGTGTGTGTGTGTGTGTGTGTGTGTGTGTGTGTGTGTGTGTGTGTGTGTGTGTGTGTGTGTGTGTGTGTGTGTAGGCTCTGGATGATGGGATCTTTGCGTTTTTTGCCGGGGAAATGGTGGTGAAGATGGTGGCTCTTGGGGTCATAGGTCAGAGCGGTTACCTAGGCGACACATGGAACAGATTGGACTTCTTCATTGTTATAGTTGGGTGAGTGTTTGACAGTTGCACACATACACACGCAAATCTGACATTAAATATGAGCCAAAATTGTGTGTGTATGTGTGTTTTGTGTGAAGCTTAGACACTTGTTTAATGCCAGTTAAATGTCAAACGTGTGTGTGCGCGTGCTTAGATGAACCGGCGGAAGTGTGTGTGTGTGTGTGGCAGCTCTGCAGAATGACAATGGCATCATTGGGTCCTGAGAGACAGAGACCTCGGTGATTGGTAGTTAAAAGGCTATGTATCCCAGAGACAGTGCACTGCGTTCTGCTGGATTCCCTGTAGGCGTTCAGGGTTTGCCAAGGTCAGGCTGATCAAGATGCCAGTGACACAGCGGTGGCTTTCCCTCTCTGCAGAATGCTGGAGTACTCGCTTGATGGACACAACGTCAGCCTATCAGCTATCAGGACCGTCCGGGTTCTCCGCCCCCTGCGAGCCATCAACAGAGTTCCCAGTGAGTTTTTCTCCTTATCCTTCCAAGATACACTGCACTCAGAGAGTATTACGGCCGTTTTTCATTGTCTTTTATTCTTTTGGCTCTGTGCTCAAGTACATTGGATTTTAAATGAACCAGTGACTGTGAGGTTAAAGAGCTGACTATAAACTTCTCAGAGTGTTCACATCCAAATTGGGTGAACCGTATAGGACTCTCCTGAGTTTAGGACAATGCAGCAGGTCAAAGGCTGCAAACAAAGAAGAGAGAATGCAATTAAGAAGGTTTTTATGATGACACCATATAAAGTTCTTGACTGTTTGACTTGCTGAAGACCAGATTAAGGGCAAAAAGCACTCGAGACAAGCAAGAAGTAAAGATGACTGCAGTACAAGCTTGGCAGAGCATCAGCAGGAAAGATACCAAGTGTCTCCACAAGTCTGTAGGTCACTTCAGAAAGCCACTGACTTAATATTAAATAGGATGACTGTGCAAGACTTCTTTCCGTTTCATTCCAACTACCTTCCTGTCCCCTATAATTGGTGTACAATGTATAAAAAGGGATGCAATTCCTACGTTGTTCATCTGACATGGGAACACCCTCAGCTGAAATTCAGCAATCACATTCATAGCCAAGCCATAAAAAATGTGTCAGTGTCCTTGTACTCTGGCTGCACTGTTAATTCCACTTCATTTCATCATTATTAACAGATGCAGCTTTCCTTTTGATGGATGCATGTTTAAACAAATCAGGACACAGTAAACAAAGTCATGGTAATCATTTGGATTCTCGCATTGTTCTTGGCCAGCCAACTTAATTTTTCTTTTTTGACTACACTCTGTGATCTTGGCACAAGTGTGTTTGAAGTCTAGAGGAAGTGAAGAAGAGGGATTTGTATCTGTGCTCTTCAGCAGAGTGTAGGGGAGGCCAATTATTATTGTTAGTGTTTGAACCATTACATTACATGTCATTTAGCTGACGCTTTTATCCAAAGTGACTCACAATTGCTATATACAGTATGTCAGAGGTCGCACTGGAGCAACTAGGGGTTAAGTGTCTTGCTCAGGCACACATTGGTTTATATATATATATATATATATATATATATATATATATATATACTAATTATTTGCCATTCAATTAATTGCACTGCTCCAGTTTTGAGGAGGAATACATTCAGAGAGTTCTCCTGTCTGGCCAACACTTCCTGTAACCAATTTAAAGTTACATGCAGATATTTTCTAGGCAAGGCAATGCCGCTTTATTTGTATAGCACATTTCAGCAACAGGTCAATTCAAAGTGCTGTACATTAAAACGATTAAAAAAAACCCAGACCACCTGAGAGGTCTGGGTGGTTCATAGTGTAGCAGACCTGTCCCAGACGACCTGAGAGGTCTGGGTGGTCATAGTGTAGCAGACCTGTCCCAGACGACCTGAGAGGTCTGGGTGGTCATAGTGTAGCAGACCTGTCCCAGACCACCTGAGAGGTCTGGTGGGGTCATAGTGTAGCAGACCTGTCCCAGATGACCTGAGAGGTCTGGGTGGTCATAGTGTAGCAGACCTGTCCCAGATGACCTGAGAGGTCTGGGTGGGTCATAGTGTAGCAGACCTGTCCCAGACGACCTGAGAGGTCTGGGTGGGTCATAGTGTAGCAGACCTATCCCAGACGACCTGAGAGGTCTGGGTGGTTCATAGTGTAGTAGCAGATCAGAAATGTATTTTGGTCCTAAACCGTTTAGTGATTTATAAACCAGCAAAAGTATTTTGAAATCAATTCTTTGAGGCACAGGAAGCCAGTGTAGAGACTTCAGAACTGGAGTGATGTGATCCACTTTCTTGGTCTTAATGAGGACTCGAGCAGCAGCGTTCTGAATCAGCTGCAGCTGTCTGATTGATTTTTTAGGGAGACCTGTAAAGACACCGTTACAGTAGTCAAGTCTACTGAAGATAAAAGCATGGACAAGTTTTTCCAAATACTGCTGAGACATAAGTCTTTTAACCCATGATATATTCTTAAGGTGGTAATAGGCTGACTTTGTAATTATATTAATGTGGTTGTTGAAATTCAGATCTGAGTCCATGACTACACCAAGATTTCTGGCTTTGTCTGTTGTTGCTAGTATGTGCACAGTTGCCTATGGTGTTTGTGCTGTATGTGTGTGTGTTGGCAGGTATGCGTATCCTGGTGACCCTCCTCCTAGACACACTTCCCATGCTGGGCAATGTGCTGGCACTGTGCTTCTTCGTCTTCTTCATCTTTGGCATCGTTGGTGTGCAGCTGTGGGCGGGGCTACTGAGGAACCGCTGTTTCATGGGAGAGGATGTCAAGATGTGAGTTACCATAGTAACCCGCAGATGTCACAACAAGGGATGCCCTGGCCTCATTACTATTGTTTATTAAAACAGTAGTAGCATTACTATGAAACTTGTGTCAAAAGTTTGCTCACAATTGGCTCAATCAATTATGATAAGCTACTTTCACTCAGCTATTATTTCTAAGAGGGGATCAATATCACTGATAGTCTGATCTTGTTTGTTATCTAATCAGTCCGTCTGGGAGGAGGTAAATGTGTTTCCTGCTGGAACCTCCAGCATTAGAGATCACAAATCAAGGGATTAGGAGGGATAAGTGAATTTTGTGTGTTGCTATTTAGGGACTCTCTGTGGCTGTTTCAACATGCACCCTCAGAGTTTCACTATCACTCCAGTTCTCTCCTTCATGTCATGCTCGATCAGTGTCAAACTGACAGCGTTACACCATCGCTCTCACTCTCGCTCCTGCTCACATGTTCACAAACAAGATCAGATAATATCACATAACATCAGATAACATCATGGTCACTACCTGACCTTACATCTGCTCAACCATCCCACTCGGATAATAATCCCTGACAGTGGTGCATGCAGAGGTGGGGGTGCATCCAAACAGCTGTTATACTGTTTTACTGTTTTGGAGTAGTCGGATACAATTAATAAATTATAGTGAATGTACAGTTACTACTGTAACTTTATATTATAATAAGTAATAGCTAATACTTATAATGATAATAATAATAAACGTTATTGAAATAGCAGAAAACAAATCTACACCACCATTAAATATAAGTAGATAGAATAAAAAACAAACAAAAAAAAACAGTACAATAAAATAAGATTAAACACAGAAAATAAATAAATAAAACACAGGAAACATAGTGGAACGGGAAACGGGATACAACTTTGGGCCGACAATAATTAAAGGCTTTTTTTAAAAGATACGTTTTAAGATGGGATTGTGATTTAAGAGTGAGCAGAATGGACTACTCAGTTACACAGCATTGTGACAAAAACATCAGCACTGTACAAAAGTAATGAACAGCAATTTTTATTTTCATAATTTCTAACTATTTTATATCACAAAGGCAGGAGTCTGTAATTGAATTTATAACATACTACAGCTGTATCAGGAAAGACAATATCACATATCACAATCTTGGGTCAAACTAGTCTATATCCTCGACGTTCCACTTCCGGGTCTGCTGAGGTCCCGCCGGAAATTCCGCCAAATGTCACTCTGTTTTGGCCAGATGTCCGTTACCTTCCGCTTTCTTTGTGTTGGAATTCTAAACTCCGGTGGATTTCTGAGGACTATGGTTAACTGCTCCTCAGATCTCTGCAGGGTAAATCCAGACAGCTAGCTAGACTATCTGTCCAATCTGAGTTTTCTGTTGCACGACTAAAAGTACTTTTGAACGTACACGTTCCACCAAAACAAGTTCCTTCCCGAGGCTATTTTGCAGCCACACTGTGGCTCTGTCCGATTGTGATTGGTTTAAAGAAATGCCAATAAACCAGAGCACATTTTTCTACCATCCCAGAATGCTATGTGGACTAGCCAGACCCTCCTTCGCAGTGCTGTGGAGGAAGGTCTGGCAATGCGAGACTAGTGTCACATTGCCTGCTGTCAAAGTAGCCTTTACATTTTTACCCAAAAATAATCCTTCTCTAGATTTGATTTTCAGTTAGCAATTTGGATTTTTTTCTGCTTCATAAACAGCAAAATGACTTTCTTAATAAGAAGTGAGGGAGCAGTGCTCCTCTGTGACCCTCTACACCACAGATGATTGATTGCTTATCTCTCCACTGCACCCTCTCTCTTTTCTTTTTTTCCCTTCATCTGTATTTTTTTTCTTCAGAAAACAGACCTTTTGTTTGTTTTTCTAAAAATCGTTCAAACTTGACATGATTTTGTCCAGAAATGTGTTGTCCGTATTTTAGGCCTCATTTTGTTTTGTTTTGGCAGTTTAAAGCATAAGACCAGTGATATTCTATGTGTTTCCTATTGGACAAAAAACAGCAATGAATTGATTCGACTAACAAGTATTATCTGTGCAGCCAGAGTCTGATACAGCTTATTTCTCTGTGCTATAGAGCTCAATTGTCAAAATAACTATTTAAAACACATTAGTGAGCCACAGCGTTACAATGGGTGTCATTTTCCTTCATTTAATGAACATGGGCACTATAGTTAATTTTGAGTCAATCTCACATTCACGGCCCTGTTGTTGTGATTACCCACTAGTGTCCAGCTGTTAATGCAAAAATACAACTATTTCTGTGACCCAGTTTTAAAGATTAACATTAAGGATCAAATGGGCTTGGTGCTTAGTGCAGACAGGAAAAAGAAGTATAAGAAGAGAAACAGACTCAAGCATTGTTGGTTTTGGTCTTTTCGGAAGTTAACATACAGTCCGTGGTGAAAGAAGTATTCAGATCCTTTACTTAAGTAAAAGTACTAATACAACATTGTACTCTGTTACAAGTAAAAGTCCTGCATTGAAAATGTTACTTAAGTAAAAGTATGTACGTATCATCAGGAAAATGTAAATAAAGTATTAAAAGTAAAACTGGAAATGAAAAAAGCTTCAAAAGCGTCAAAAACAAATTATGTGTTTAATGTTCTAATCATTTCAGCATGACTTGTAGGCCGTTATATTGTTGGGTAGTTTAATTTATAATAAAACATCAGATTTTATAAACTACATGTGTTTTGTTTACAAAAATCGTTATTTGTAAAGTAACTAGTAACTAAAGCTGTCAGATTAATGTAGTGGAGTAAAAAGTACAATATTGCTTTCTGAAATGTAGCAGCACTGCATACAGGGGTGTTTGGTTCCTCTGTTACATTTAAATACTGTATATTAGTTAATAACACAATGTTTTTATACATAAATAAATAATAATATCAAATGTTTGTTCTCTTCTCCAGGAGATATAACATCTCCTTCCTGAGTGGCTACTATCGGCCAGATGGCACCGATGACCACCCCTTCATCTGCTCAATGGAAAGGGAGAACGGGATGCTTCGATGCTCTGATGTGCCTCGCCGCCGTGTAGGCAGGACTTCCTGCTTCCTGGGTGCTGAGGAGGCCCTTGCAGAGATGGGAGTAGATGCACCAGTGTCATGTGTAAACTGGTACCAGTATTACAATGAGTGTCGAGCCGGGGAAGTAAACCCACACAAAGGAGCAATTAACTTTGATAACATTGGCTATGCATGGATTGCCATTTTTCAGGTAAATGTTTGAAGTATTTATATAAAGGGATACATCTTTAATCAATAAATGATGATGCACACTATGTGCCACACATTACTGTGATTACTCTGGGTGTTTGCTTTTATACAGGTAATTACTCTAGAAGGTTGGGTAGACATCATGTACTACGTCATGGATGCACATTCTTTCTACAACTTCATCTACTTCATCTTCCTTATTATAGTAAGTGTGCACACCACACCACACACACACACACACACACACACACACACACACACACACACACACACACACACACACACACACACACACACACACACACACACACATAGTGAGTTTCACTATCTTAGTGGGGACCCGTCTTTGACATAATGCATTCCCTAGCCCCTTACCCTAACCTTAACCATCACAACTAAATGCCTAACCTTAACCCTTACCCTAAACCTAACCATAACCTAATTCTATCCCTAATCCTAAAACCAAGTCTTAACCCTCAAACAGCCCTTTAAAGTTGTTGGGTCCAGCATTTTGGCCCCACAAATCTGTCCGGACCCCACAAGTACACTGTATTCCCAGTTTTTGGACCCCACGAATATAGTTAAACAAGAACACACACACACACACACACACACACACACACACACACACACACACACACACACACACACACACACACACACACACACAAAACAGCTAGACAACATATACTGTACCATGTGTTACAACAGTGTGTAATGTGTGCCTTGTCATGACCAGGTGGGCTCCTTCTTCATGATCAACCTGTGCCTGGTTGTCATAGCAACCCAGTTTTCTGAAACGAAGCAGAGAGAACACGCCTTAATGAAGTCAGAGCAGTGCGCCCGGCAGCTCCACCAATCAGCTTCCACGCTGGCCAGTGACAGCCAACCAGGAAGCTGCTACGAGGAGATCATCCGCTACCTGGCGCACCTGGGCCGCAAGGCGTGGCGACGACTCTTCCGCTGCTATGCTCAGGCACGCACACACTTTCACTGTGTTTGCGTGTGCCAGAAAGACAGAGGAGGTGGAGCTGCCAGAAGGGGCGGAGTTGGGGAAATGAACGGACTTGCCCACCGGCACTCGGGACACGTTCCAAATGACCTGTTGCACCTTCACCAGCATTATCATCACCATCATCAGCGTCATCACCAGCATCAGCAGCCTCAGCAGCCTCAGTCTGAGCCTGCTGTCAGAAATGGAGGGAATGGTTTTAATTATCCCTTCATATCGCCCCTTCTCAGTCAAATGGATTTAAAGGACCAGGACCAGAAGAGGCTGGTTGCCACGGAGAACGTCAACCGACTGCCGCAGCTGGTGGTGGAGCATGGTGAGAACGAAGGGGTGTGTGTGTGTGTGTATGTGAGTGTGTTGGTGTGTTCAAAATCACATACTTACATTGAGTATGAACAGTAGTTCGTTTCAACTGCATAGTATGTGGATTTTATGTTTGCGAGAAATGCCCAGATGTATATGAATATCTGAGCATGGGACGTAAGCTTACTGGACATACTCAATCCGCCACAAAATGCATTGTGGCTCTTCAGACTGTCCAATGAGAGACTACAAAGTGGTTTAAATAATTAACCATTGGACAACCATTCACAAAATTATGAATGATGGGGAGTGAAGTTAAAGCCCCCCATGAGGAACTTAAGTAATGACAACAACACTGTCGATGCAGCCATATGACGCAAGCCTTCGGTGATCGTGCACCTACTCCTTATACGTTACAAAACCCATTAACCTGTTCAAGAGCAGTAAGGCGACATCCGTGTCTGACCTCAGTGCCTTTTCTTTCTCAGCGCTCTCCAACTAGGAAAAGGGAAAAGCCACACCAATGTTTATCAGTGTTTGTCTTTGCCGTCGGTCATTTTCTCTTTTGCTGAAAGTGTGGGTCTTTTCTTAGCAGTACAATCACTGACAGAAACATTTTGTGGGCGCTTCTTCGGGTTTTCAGCCATGCCTTCACCTGTTGCAGATGTCCTCTTCGTCTCCAAAGCTGAACGCTGCTGTTGTCCTTTCTCAGGTGACATAAAACGCATCACTCAAGCTGCTGGGCGCGAAAGTCGCCGGACTACACTATTTTGTAAACATAGCCATACTGAGAAATACGGAGACAGTTTTGTGGTGCTGTAGCAACTCATTTGGCAATGGCTTGAATGTAAAGGACGTTCTTTAACATT
Source organism: Zingel zingel (assembly GCA_023566125.1). Taxonomy (NCBI): domain Eukaryota; kingdom Metazoa; phylum Chordata; class Actinopteri; order Perciformes; family Percidae; genus Zingel; species Zingel zingel. The sequence goes on along the minus strand of CM042317.1, from coordinate 5,200,061 downwards.
AAATAGTCGCGCACTATAGCTTTAATAGGCACAGATAAGAGAAAAGGCACGGGAGCTCACATAAATGATGTATTGCATAAAACATATTTAACACTAACATATTTAATAATTTTAATTTGCCTTAAAATAATACTGGAAAATATCACATTTGTGATAAACAGTTTTCATTCAACGGTAGGTCAGACCGATAACTTCGTGATTAATACAGTCGTGATGCAGAGGGGATGTATTGCTGCTAATGGCATACTTAATTTAGTAGGCAGTATGCAGTACATACAGATTGAGTATGTATATACAATTTTAAACAGCCTGTGAGTATGAGTGCTCTCAAGACCATAGCTTGTCAACCTGGGCCTTATAGGGGTGGATGCACTGGTTTGGAGGCCCCCTGTATTTTAGCAACGTTAGCGGTGTTAATTCTTTGGATAAAAAGAAGAGTTGTCAGCTTTAATGAGCTTTAATGAGCCCGAGTGTTTGTCAGAGTGATTTGGGTAACTTTGCTATTATTTCTTTTAATTCCTTCTTTAAAGAAATAATCTTTGAGGCTCAGTTCACCCAAATTACAACACAGTGTATTTTCCCACTCACGCTTAGCAGCATTTAGACATGCAGATCACAGACATCTGCCACCTCTGACAGTGGATTAAAAAAAAATGATGGTGCTCAAAGAGAAGAAGAGCTTCTGCATGCTGGAGTCTGCACATTTTTCTTGAATACATTAACAAGCTTTCAGTCATAGACTTTGATCAGGCCTACAAGGCAAACGGAATGCAAGAACCCTGTGGTGTATTTATACATTCAGGTAATTAGCCCCAAGGCAACACATCTGTTTATCCCTTACATAAGATCACACTCTGTGTATTGTAGTCCCAAGGGATTTGTGGACAACAAATAGTGAAACGATGTATGAAAGGGAAGGGAAACACACATAGACAGCGGTTGCATACATAAACGATATGAAAAACATCAGGCAAATGCTGTCATAACTCACAACACTATAGTTTAAAATGTCAAATTAGAGCATACTGCTCAAGTCAAACTTCTTATTCAAGCCTAAAGGTTGAAGTGTCAACAATTGACAATTGATCCAAAAGATTTCTCTCTGACCTAACCTTTTATCCAGCGCTCCTCCTCTAGGCTTAATTTCTTGAAATCTGAGGGGAGATATAGGATAAGATAAGAGTTAGGATGTGAATATTCATTAAAAGGATTTGCAACAGGATATTTGAGATATTTTCACAACATCCTTTGCATTACATGGGATAACAACCCTGATTGAAAATATTTAACTTGTGAAACAAATAAGATATATTTTTTTAATTGAACAGCTGCATGTTTGGCCAGAGACCATGTCAAGTTACTCTGGATAAACCACACACCTGTTTTTGACTTAAGAACTGGTTTAGGGTTTAAAGGGGTTCTCCATAAAATTGCACTTCAATAAAATTGAGTGACTCACTTCAGAGAAACATAGAACTGGATGGTCAAAATCAAAGCTGCAGACGGCAAGATATCCTGACTTTAAACCCCTGGTATGCTCCAAAAACACAACATGCACGCTTTCCATTAAAAAATTGCAGTCCCCAAGCCGAAATTACCCTAATGACATCACGATGCTATCACGTGGGGCTATTTTCTCAGGCTTTACAAAGCTTCTCCAGTATTAGAAGACATACAACTGTTTTTACAGGCTGAGTAGTACTCCCCATGATGAGTGACTTTGATGTGTAAAATCGGTTAAGCAACAGAGAAAATACATATTAAATTTTGATACAATTCCGTAATAAATTGTAATTGTAGCTGACACACTTCCCATACACAAAAAAATTTGAGTAGAAATGATTCAGTATGGGGATCATGGGCCAAAACACTGAAAATCACAGCTCCAGATAAGTGTATTTTTTTTGTAATGAAGAGCCATTTTCCGCAAGTCTGCCTGCTGAAAGTTTCCTTGCAGCCCACATTATCTATGGAATGACTGGATTGGATTGACTATATTAGTCTGCAGTAAAACATGATTTTTCTATTTCTATTTGTGATGACAAGTGAACTGCTCATGCTAGATTAGTGTTTGTTGTTGTCATTGGAGCATTCCTCCCGAGCTGCTTGCTAATGAATTCTGCTGAAATCTTACTCCCGCTTCACTCCACACTTCGTCTTCCCAACACACACACACACACACACACACACACACACACACAGAAAAACGCACACACATTCCTGTTCTAATAAAAGAACTCCCCCTCTGCACAAAAGCATCCCAACTGCACATTTGCTTCCATATTATTGCATTTTTGTCTCCCAGAAATGAAATGAAGGTGCTCTCCTTTACCGAGCAGAGAATATATTGAATGACAGAATGTCTGCAGAAGTGCAATACAGGATCCACAATTTGCTTTTAACCTTGTGCATGTATGATTTTTGTGGCCCATGTCTTTATCACATCCTCCTTGTGTCTGTGCAGGTGGGTGCACTGGGCACCCTGCATTACCGTTGCCGGGTGAAGCCCTAGGAGAGTCCTCAGTATGCCCGTATCGCATCTACTACAACCAACTTAGTGACAGCGAAAATGTTAATGAGCAGCCTGAAGACCAGCATCATGGGTACAGCAACTCATGCCATGGCAACAGCCCGTGTCACAGTAACAGCCCATGCCATTGTAGCGGTGATGCACAGGTGTCCGAGCCAAAGAAAAGGCTGTGGGAGCGTTGCTGGGCGGGACTTCAAACTAAACTGGAACTCATTGTTGGCAGCAGATACTTCAGCAGAGGAATCATGATTGCCATCCTTATTAATACACTGTCGATGGGCATAGAGTCCCATGAACAGGTATGTTATGTGTGTGTGTGTGTGTGTGTGTGTGTGTGTGTGTGTGTGTGTGTGTGTGTGTGTGTGTGTGTGTGTGTGTGTATGTTAGTATAAGAGGCTGCATGTTTGTGTGTACATGCATAGCTATGTGCATGGCTCTTGCAGATTGGATGTGACTACAGTTTGATTGAAAATGGATGTGCTAATCACTGTGTCCAATAAACACTTACAGCGCCAAGCATATGGGCTCACGAAGGGTGTGTGCATGTGTGTGACTGCGTGTGGGTGTGCACACCCATGTATCAGGAGGTGGAGAAACTCATAAGACCTGAAGTGTTAATTAAAGCGTGACCCTGGGACAGGAAAGAGAGAGTGAGAGAGAGAGAGATGGAGGAGGGAGAGAGAGATTGAGCGGTGTAAAGACGGGGAAGAGTGAGAGAGGCAAGTGAGAGCGAATGGAAGAGTGAGGAGCAGGAGGAAGACAGATCTGACATTGTGATTGGCTGAAAGGCAGGGATAGACTGTGGGAGACGAGGGAAGATTGAGTTTGGTCCATTTCCTGAACAATATGACAGATCTGGGTGGCCTTGACTTCTTGAATAACTAACGTTTAAGGATAAGGCCTGTTCTATTTTATCATTTTTATTATCAAAAAATCCTTTGAAGAGATCAAAGCCAACAATGAAAGTGTATGAATGAATGTAGTGATATATGAATACATTGCCAACGCCTCTGCGACATAGAAATCAATTGTCATATAAGAACAATTTAGTACAAACAAAGAGCCATACAATTTCATTGGACTACATTCCCTCGTTTCAGTGAATGTGAACAGTGCGGTTTAGTCTGAAACACCTTAGAGACTTGTTTTTTTATCTCTGGAGAGTAGCTCTGTCAGGCAAATGTCACTAAGCATGCTCGGAGACATTGTTACTTGTTTACACTGCTGTTGTTGGTTTGACAAGCTGGGAGAAATAAACCACAATGTTTGTATTCACTGTGATGAAGAAATGCCACCTTATGTCACGGTACATGGTGGCTCTTTTATGTGTGCGATTGTTATGGCCTTTACTGCAATGCGTTTTTATCATAGTTTTTAGATGACAATAGCTCTATGGCATAGAGGTATAAGATATATTAAACTTTGGATATGCAGACAAAAAAAGGCCTTTTAAATCAGTGTTTTTTAAACCTTGTCATGCCTCCGTTTGAAATCATGCCCCTTCCCTCCAGGAAACTAATTTAATTTGTAAAAAACAATGATGATAATGTAAAAATTACTGACAAAAACTGCCAAATTGAATGTAATTTTATCTAGAATTTTACATGAACTAAATTTAGACTCAAAAACACACTCTCACTTATTTGTCAGTGAAACTAAGAGCAAGATTTTCTTATCTATCTTCTTATTATCTTGATAACCTTGCTAACATGAGAACACTCTTGCACAACATGAATCAAATGAACTCAACCTTAGATGTGCTCCAACATATTTTCATTCCAGTCATGTGTGTGTCAAGTTAAGTCAATTTTATTTATACAGCCTAATATCCCGAATTCCAAATGTGCATCAAGGGCCTTGGTTCCCTCCTGCAATGCCTCGCCAGCCCCAGCAGTTTGAGAACCACTGCTTTAAGTAATGTCAATGATATTAATAATAAAAGTATATTCACTCAATATACTCCAAATGATTGTGGGTAAAAACACACCTGCATTCAAATCCAGGAGCAGTTTCTCTCTCGATATCTAAGACCTCCACTGTAGCCTTGAATAGCATTTCAGAAATTCCTAACATGTTGACTCTTCTGCTCTCCTCGCTGCCAGCCAGCCTGTCTCTCTTTTTGTTCTTTTTTACTCTCTGCCTGCCCAATATCTGTACATCAATCTCTCACTGTTTTCTCTCCACAAACACTGTGCCTCTTCAGCCACAGGAGCTGACAGATATTTTGGAGATCAGTAACATGGTGTTTACGAGTCTGTTCGGTCTCGAGATGCTGCTGAAGCTCCTGGCTCTCGGCCTCTTTGGCTACATCAAGAACCCCTACAACGGCTTCGACAGCATCATTGTCATCATCAGGTGGGGGCTCTGGGGTGGGGTCTTTGACTCTACGTTTACCCTAAATTGGGAATTCTGTTAGTAGATATTTGTCTTGTCTTTGGAAAATCCTCACTGTGAGTCAGCACTGCAGTTACATCTCTCAAACTGTCACAGTGGCTCTGGCTCCGGCAGGGAATCCATGTGGTTGCACTCTTAGTCAATAGGGGCCTGTATTCACTCCATTATGTAGTACTACAAGATACATTATGAATCTGTGCTTGAAGGGCTTTGCTTGTTTACTGTGCCAGTGCACAGTGCACAGTGCTCTCACCTCATTTTTTGGCTGGTAAGTTGTAAACAGCATTGGTCCATTTCCTCTTTTCAGTTGCCACATTGTCACAGGAAAAATGACTTAACCCTTTCCCTACCTAGAAGGGAGGCTTTTGTGGGTGATACTAATGCTGACTTCAAAAGAGTTACAGCTGAGGTTAAGTACATATCGATTCCTTGGTTGCTTTAATGTGAATTTAACTTTGTGTTTACAATCTGCTTGTCATCGTTGTGTGTTTTAGTGTGTGGGAGATTGTGGGTGAGGCAGAGGGAGGCTTCTCGGTGCTGCGAACCTTCCGACTGCTGAGAGTTTTGAAGCTGGTCCGCTTCCTTCCTGCTCTGAGGAGGCAGCTGGTGGTGCTAATGAAGACCATGGACAATGTGGCCACATTCTGCATGTTGCTGATGCTCTTTATATTCATTTTCAGGTATATTCTTTCTTCCTCTAGAGGCAATACTGCAGGCTGAGACAAGCCAAACTGTTTTCTCAGCTTTGCCTCAGTTTTAATTATACCTCACAAAAATCCTAATCATTAATTGACCTATTTCTCACGCTGTTACAGGACATATTACCACATGCACCATCTCTTTTTACACATGCACAATTATTTACACAGGCAGCATTACATATCCATATAGAATTACCGTGTAATGAAAGTAATGTATTTTCCCATTCGTTGTGTGTTTGCTTGTGTGTTGCAGTATCTTGGGGATGCATCTGTTCGGCTGTAAATTTGGTTTGCGACAAGATGGAGGAGACACCTTACCTGACAGGAAAAACTTTGACTCTCTGCTCTGGGCGACTGTCACTGTGTTTCAGGTTAGACAAACACACCGACATGCACTCTCTGTCTCTGTCTCTCTCTCTCTCTCTCTCTCTCTCTCTCTCTCTCTCTCTTTCTCTCTCTCTCTCTCTCTCACACACACAAATGCAAACATACAGATGTCTATGTGTATGAGCACACAGATACATTGATGAAATATTTAATTTAGAGCAAGTTCCGATAAATGTCATTTTCAAAATTAATTGGGATGAGATTCATACAGCAGCTGTCGCTGTCGCCCGTAGTAGCGATGCCAGTATTCTCCATTATTTCATTTGCTCCAATTTACGAGTCCTCACACTTTATTTTTTAACAAAATATAAACGATATCCCAGTGGGCAGGTAAGTTATGCTTCACAGGCAGAGTGGGAGGAAGAGTAATGAAACAAACACTCCACAGGAGCTTGTTTAACACTGATGAGCATCATTAATGTTCATCTGACAATGAGATATTAAAGGAAGAATCCACTTCTATTATTCTTATTATTATACTTACGACAGCTACAATGTAGGTTGCATCAGTGGTCCGTTTTGTGGTTGACTGTGTATTTTTGTTATCCCCACATACGTTTGACTTCCACCACCTCTCTTCCCACATCTCCTCCCATCTGCAGATCCTCACCCAGGAGGACTGGAATGCGGTGCTCTATAACGGGATGGCCTCCACCTCGCCATTGGCTGCCCTCTATTTTGTCGCCCTTATGACCTTTGGCAACTACGTCCTCTTCAACCTGCTTGTAGCAATTTTGGTTGAGGGCTTCCAAGCCGAAGTAAGGGCAAAGATGCTGTTTTATTTTAGCCACTTAGCGAATGAGGCAGAGAGAACGAGACTAATTGAGCTCTGTTGTGCTGATGACACCAAAGCTGCCTACAAGAGAATAATCTCCACCATCCTGCCTGTGTGGTTTCTCCCTCTGTCTCTTTATCTTTCACTCTTTTTTCTTGTTCTTTCTCAGTGGTCCTCCCTTCCTCTCTCTCCCTCTCTCTCTCTCTATCCCATTATCTGTCTTTCTGACTGACACACACACACACACACACACACACGCATGCACGCACGCATACACCCCTCTCCGGGGTAGGATGTGTTTGATATCGCCTGCCATTCACAGCTGGTGAGCTTTTGTTGTTTAGTTTTCATCTTTTATCTCCATCATCAGAGAACACTTCCTCTCTCTCTCTCTCTCTCTCTCTCTCTCTCTCTTATACACACATACACACACACACACACACTCTCATACAGATACCCTTTGCCAAAGCCGTCTGCCTCCATTTTTCTGGCGTGATTTTTAATTAAATTCAGTAAAGCTTTATTGGCGTGACTACAGGAGATCGCAGCCAAAGCCATGCACATAACTCAACTAGAGAACACTGGAGATCCCCTTCATCCGTCTGCCTCCCTCCTCCCGCTCTTTGTCTCTCTGTCTTTCCCTCTCAACTTGCTCATATTTTCCACTTTTACAACAGTCAACAGTCAAAAGTAAAGAAAAGGGAAGAGGATGATGACGAAGACGAGGATGATATTGGGGATCCCAGTGATGTGTGTGTGTCTGTGTTTTTAGGGTGATGCCAACAGATCGGAGACAGATGACGAGAGACAATCGCTCTCTTTCGAGGATGAGGAGAAGTTGAGAGAGCTGTATGCTGCAGGTACAATCTCTTAGATTAAGTTAGAACTGGAAACATACACATAACGACGATGACGAAACAATTTTGGTATCTTTATTTGAAAACTTCACAATGTGTATCCTTAAATTACAAAATGTAAACTGCACTACATGTCCTCAAATTTTCTCTGGGACTTTTGGGCCAAAACTGCGAAAATAAGTCCAGAGTATTAATAACCTGGAATTATCAAAAATGTTTGCATCTGTTTGTGTGTGTGCAGAGCTCAAGATCCAGGCCATGATGCTGAGCCCCAACGGTCTCCTGAACCCAAAAGCCTCCATGCCCCACCCTCCTTCTCCTCTGCCGGTCATCACACATACTGCAGCCACGCCCACCATAAACTGCAGCCAATCACGGCGGGCCAGTGGTGTTTCCATGGACATCCACAGCCTTGAGCAGAGGTCACCGGTGAGCCTTGGACACCTGCTTCTACTTCTACTATGCTCACATTAAATATCAGTAATAAAGTTGATTTACAGAAGCACTCAAACTGAAAATTATGTAATATATTAAAAAAGGAGATAAAGCCAGGTCGTGCTGTACTTTAAATATGATTAGGAAGACGATAAAGGAAGAACTATAAAACTAGGGTTTTGTGATTGTTTTGCACAAGTTAAAAAGCTACAATAACAACAGAGTTTTATAATCCAAATGAGAAAAAGTAACATCTTAAAGACTTCTATTAAAGGTACCTTATGAGTTTTGTTTGCTTACATTCAGTGTTTCTTAACAAAACCCATCGTGGGCATTGTTAAGACCTAACAAATGACTTGAATGCATTTCCTTTCTCATGAAAAACATTTGCAAAGCCAAACATCTTGCAACCAGCATTTTTCCGCCGGCCTGTTCTATTTACTCATGTCTCGGGTCTGTGTGTCAATATATCTAATACCCGAGTGGATCCAAGCAGAGTTACTATCAGCTGTGATCATGTGGTGTGTCAGAATCATCACAGGAGAGAAATGTGATTTTTGATGCCTGACAGAGAGTGTAACCTGTGCACTGCAGAGTAAAGCCCTTTTCGATCATTTCTGCCTGTTAATTGGTGGCACGCTGCTGTCAGTGATGGTGTTCTCTCCAGCTGTGGATGTTAGAGTGGTTGGTGATGGGGATTTTCCACTGAAGTTTTCCTGGCCTTTTTGTTACATTTAACAAGTAACGTAGGTGCTTTTGACTGTCATCTCCTTTTTTGAATTCACACAGCACTGCACCTTTTCCCCCCCCGGTACAAGCACAGTGTTTTTTGTTCTCTAAAAAGCTTTTATCATTCATCGCATTTTACTCCTCTGTCTCTTACACATTTAATGTCCTCGTCCCCCCTATTTATGTCCACAGTTTTCCACGTGGAGTAACGCTCCCTTGTCATTGATCCAGCTTTGACGCAAATTAGGAGAGTTTGTTTTGATGCAACAAATCTCTCAAATCTCGCTCATACAGACACGGCACTAAATTAGATCACATAGAGGCTTGAATTGAGATCGTATTTCAGTTAATCAGAAATCCTATTGTGTTTGTCCTCATGTGCAGGCTGGTGTTTGCTCCAAAAATTCCACAGGGTACCTTTAATCTGTTAAGAATTAAATGTTATTTGTACTTAAATCAGTCAGAAATCCAAGCAGTTGTTCCTGTTGTTCGAAGTTGCCTTCACAGGCTCCGTGGGACAGCGAGCCGGAGAGCCGCCGCTCCAGCTGGACCAGCATCGGCCGAGCCCCGAGCCTCCACAGGAAGAGCCAGTCGGGGGAGATGGAGTCCCTGCTGTCCGACACACACACAAGCTCCAACTTCAGCAGCAGGGAGCAGTCTCTGGATCAGCCTGAGTACCTGCAGGTGCCCATGCTCCACTCGCCAGACTGCAACGGCACCACCTTTCACCTGTCTGACGATGCTCCACTGACCACACACTGCCACAGCGATCAGGATGAGGAAGAGATTGAGGAGGTGCAGCTCTCTGCATTTATGTTATTCATTTAGTTAGTCTGTTTAAGTGGTTCATGATATAGGCATGAGGAAAAGGCATTTTCATGGTGTCCTGCTTCTGTCATTTCCAGTAATAAATTGTTAAACAGTTCAAAAGGTGACGCTAATTATCTTGCGAAAGCATAAATTCCAACCTTGGTACACATTTAATTAGCTGAATTTCAATTACGAGCAGGGTGGGGGAAATATTGGGAACATGTTTGAAAATGAGTTTGGTCATATAATGAGCTTACATAATGAAAAAAGAAACTTACACCGCCAAAAAAAGTAATTCTCAGGCACATTTGTGTGTGTGTGTGCGTGTGTGTGTGTGTGTGTGTGTGTTTTCCTTCCAGAGTGTATGTAAGAAGCTGAAGAAGATTCTGAAGCCGTATGAGCCTCAGTGGTGCCTGGAGCATGAAGAGTGGTCTCTCTATCTGTTCGCTCCACACAACCGGTAAATACACACACACACACACACACGCACACATACGCACGCACGCACGTACACACACTCTCATACAGATACACTTTGAGTAAGTTGAAGTGTGAAGGTTACAGCCGAGGCTTAGTAATACTATGTTCACTTTTATTAATTAAAGCTGGCCAGGTGAAAACAAACACCTTGTTGTTGTTGACAAATGCAGTGATGTGTGATCACTTCTCTGTTTCTCTTTTCAGGCTCAGGTTGTGGTGTCAGAAGGTCATAGGTCACAAGCTGTTTGATCATGTCATCCTCCTCTTCATCTTCCTTAATTGTATCACCATTGCACTGGAGAGACCTGACATACAGCCCAACAGCATGGTAGCACACACACACACACACACACACACACACACACACACACACACACACACACACACACACACACACACACACACACACACACACACACACACACACAAACAGTATATTCTACAATATATTCATGTGACATATTGCATTCCCTAGCATCATTGTAACAACATGCCTAACCCCGAGCTTTAACCTAAATCTAATGGTTGTTATTTTGCACTGAAACTGTATTCCTTGTATTTTATTAACATTATTTCCTTCTTATTGTATCCATCTTTTTAAATGTTATTTTTGTATTCCTAATGTAAAGCACTGTGTCTGAAAGGTGGAATACAAATAAACTTACCTGGCCTTAAACTGAATCTAATTCTAACCTTAAAGGCAGTGACACACCAACCCGATAATCGGCCTTCTGTCGTTAGTCAGAGGAGCTGTCGGCCTTCATTTTGGCCGACCTGACTTGTTGCATCAGAGGCCGGGCAGTCGGACTCCCATGACCAATCTGATTGGTGGAGTGCTAACCCGGAAATGACGAGCAGGATGAGCGTGACTAAGCCTCTAAAAATCTGACGAAAATCTTTCAAACTGACCTTTGTCGATCTAAAATGAAGACAGATTCAGCAACTGTATGGCCTATTTCTCTCTTAAAATGTTTTCAGAAACACGTTTCGGTGAACTGTCTTCGTAAAATATGAGATCATATTCTGAACAAGCCACCATTATGCCTGGTTGAAAAATCCGGGAGCAGCCAGACCACGTGACGCATTCGTCCAATCAGCTGCCGGATTTAATTTTTTGGATGACAATACAGATTAGTGCCGCCTGCTGTTATGGAGACGTATTACACGCTCAAGTCGGTGTTGCTTTCGGTGTGTTCTGAGACACTTTTTGGACCTCGGGGAGCCGACTGATCAGTCCGACTGTCTTTTCTGCCAACGGTCGGCCGTCGGGTTAGTGTGTCAGGGGCTTAACGCTAACATGCAGTCTAAACCTCAAACAGCCCTGTAAAAAAGTGAGGACCAGTCTCACTTAAAACTCAATATCAGTCCCAACAAAGATAGAAGTACAACACACACACACACACACACACACACACACACACACTCTCATACAGATACCCTTTGCCGTCTGCCTCCATCAGTTATGTCGTTTACAGAGTAGTTCATATGCTTGTTGCTGATGTAACAGCAATTTGGGGGTCTTTGTTTTCTGTTCTCACTCTGTTCTCGGTATGTTTTTATTATATTTCTAGTACAATCGTAATGGATTTTTTTCCCCGGCTCATTATGTAACACGTTGCAGTTAGAGTCCAGATTAAAAACTACTGGGACACAAAACCCTTAAATTTATGAATATGCTTTACTGTGTATGTGTCTGCACACTCACACATGTATGTTGTGTGTGTGTGTGTGTGTGTGTGTGTGTGTGTGTGTGTGTGTGTGTGTGTGTGTGTGTGTGTGTGTGTGTGTGTGTGTGTGTGTGTGTGTCTGTGTGTGTGACAGGAGCGGGTTTTCCTCAGTGTGTCCAATTACATCTTCACTGTGATCTTTGTGGGTGAAATGATGATCAAGGTAACCACAACAAGATGAGCACTTCACTCCAAAGTCATTTTCTCATCTTACTTATGAAAGGGCAATTTTCTTCCCGAGTGGGGTTCAGAAATGCTTTCAGTCTCATTTTACACTTCATATTATTTTATTATTTCAGTAATTGTTCTGGATCTGTGCGCATGTATGTGTTAAGGTGGTAGCTATGGGCCTGTACTTTGGAAACGGAGTGTACCTGCAAAGCAGCTGGAATATCTTAGACGGACTGTTGGTGTTTGTGTCAATGGTGGACATCCTGGTCTCCATCGCGTCAACAGGTGGTAATCGAATCTTAGGCATCCTCCGTGTGCTTCGTCTGCTTCGCACACTGCGACCACTCAGGTAGGAGTACTGTACTTTCTCTTTTTGTTAACTCCAATAATTACATCTGGTGTACTCATGTAGCGTGTGTGTGTGTGTGTGTGTGTGTGTGTGTGTGTGTGTGTGTGTGTGTGTGTGTGTGTGTGTGTGTGTGTGTGTGTGTGTGTGTGTGTGTGTGTGTGTGTGATGCAGGGTGATAAGTCGGGCTCCTGGTCTGAAACTGGTGGTGGAGACTCTGATCACATCTCTCAGACCCATTGGGAATATTGTCCTCATCTGCTGTGCTTTTTTCATCGTGTTTGGAATTCTGGGAGTCCAGGTAAATGTTTATACTGTATGTTCCCTATTCATCCCCTCTTGGTTGAAGTTGACCCTTATTATACATTTTTTCATTTTTTTCTTTTTCTTTGCACTGAAAAATACTCAGTTTATTTATTTTTTTTACCTGGTTTTATATGCCCAAACATCCAAAGCTTATTGTCTTTCCTGCTGCAAGAACACACTGATCACCGTGGTTTAAAGTTAACGAGGCACATCTCAGAAAATGCTTCAGGTACTAAAAAGTGGAGAGGGAAATTGGGAGGAAATGCAAATGAGCTGCTGATTATGCACCAGAGTCCCTGGAAGTAATTAAAAACACAACTACAGAGGGATTCTGGGAGGGATTCTGCTGAAAAAGTGTTTTTGAATTGAATGAATTAATTTAATTATTTATTCATTTTAGACAGTTTTATCAGTTTTTTAATATTCAAAATAAATAAAAACGTACCCAGTTGTACAGGATATAAAAGGATGGATCGATAAGATTATCATGTTGTAAAAACAGGGACCCTCCATGGGGTCCCAAATAACTTAAGGTGTGAGAAAGAAAAAAAATACTTAATTTTATTACTACCTTTGACTAGTAATTGCTTTTTGTTTCTTGTGAAATACTGCATAGTTTCATCTCTTTAGCTTCGAAATCCTTCAAAGATCCTTCTAAGGAAAAAAGCAGAGGGAAAAATGCTCTTTGGTTGAACTACTTGTAACTCACATCCACATCGCTTCATTTTATGGGGTCACAAGCCAAAAAGGTTTTAAAAATATTCTTTTCAATGGTATTTTGATACTTAAAGCCGTTCAATGTAAGGGCCTTCTGTAAGCTCTACTTCTTTACAGTTTTTGCTAGTTTCCATTTTTGCAAATATTCCTGCACATATTCAAATGAATGCTTGCACAGGAAATGATGCTTGAGGAATGCTGAAGCTGATATTAACATAGGCATATATCGCTCAAACACACACTTCCACTGAATTATCTCGTGATGAGAACACTCCGCGCTGGAGTGTGTAATGACTGTGAATCAGACCGGACCAGATGGTACTTTGATATCTTAGCTGCAACATACAGTACAGTAGGACTGTAGGCGCTCGCTGAGTAATTTACTGTACAGTAATACATCAACCTTATCTCACTCTGTAAAGCTTTGTTTACATTACCTGGAGGTTACAGTGTTCTTGTATGTGTTTATCGGTGTGCACACATCTATCTGTGAATGCAGCTGTTTAAAGGGAAGTTCTACCACTGTGACGGGCTCGATGTGAGTAACATCACCAATAAAACCCAGTGTCTGGAGGCAGGATACCGCTGGGTTCGACGGAAATACAACTTTGACAACCTGGGACAGGTTTGTCACACGTACACACACTGACACCTGGTCTTACAAACGGAGTGACAGCATGCCACTGATTTATATGCGTCTCACTCTTCCAGGCCCTGATGTCACTGTTTGTGCTGTCATGTAAAGATGGCTGGGTCAGCATCATGTATGACGGCCTGGATGCTGTCGCAGTGGACCAGCAGGTGAACACACACAGACACACATACATACACACACACACACGCACACACGCACATACGCACACACACGGACACACAAACACACATGCACGCGCACGCACACACACACACACACACACACACACACACACACACACACACACACACACACACACACACACACACACACACATTACGACATACGAAGAGACAGGTTTTGGGAAGTAAAAAAATGTATATCAGGAAGACGTAGGAACCATTCAGCCAGTGTATATTGTACATCACTGTGTTTTGGTTTATTTTGTGTCAGTCTCAGGAACCATTTCATCTTGTTTGTTTCAAGCAAAAAGGGGAAATAGTTCAAGAGGCAAGGGAGGTGTAAGGAAAGAAAAAAGGCAGATGGATGAATAGATGTGAGTTGACAGTTCTAGCAGTTTCAGTGCTGACTCAGGATTTACATTGTCTTCTTGTTTATGCTTTCTACTTTTCTTCATCTCCACCACTCCTCCCCCTTTTTCATCACTCTTTGGTCCTCCTCTCTATTGCTTTTTGTCCCAATGCTACCTGTCCTCCTCCTCCCTTCTTCCATTTTCTCTCTCTGTTTCTCTTCAGCCAATAAGAAACAACAACCCTTGGATGCTGCTGTTTTTCATCTCGTTCCTCCTCATCGTCAGCTTCTTTGTGCTCAACATGTTTGTGGGCGTGGTTGTGGAAAACTTTCACAAGTGTCGCCAGCAGCAGGAGGAGGAGGAGGCGCGTCTGAGGGAGGAGAAACGACAGAAACGATTGGAGAAGAGGAGGAGAAGTAAGATAACGGGAGGGGAAAGGGAGTAGAGGAAATGAGAGACATACAGTATGGCCAACAGTATGTGGACCCCTAAACACTTCCCCTTATATGTAATCGTTATATATGTTGTTCCAAAAACATTGGCATTAATATGCTGCTACAACTGCCTCAAATCTTCTAGGAAGGCTTCTCACAAGATTTAGGTATTTGCTTCCATTCATACACAGGAGCATTGCTTACAGTGTGCAATTAATTCATGATCCTTTGCCATTGTAACTGGTGTGCCAATGTCCACTGGACCTAAGACGGCTAGCTGTGTATAGTATTTAAAACACAAAATTAAAGTTCAGCCACAAACTCTCTGTAACCACATTGATCACGAATCAGTTGCGACCTCATTATGCTTGTAAAACACAAAAACATATAAGTCAAACTGCTTGAAACAATATTGGAAAGGCTGCTAAAGAACGGACACATTAAGACTCTCCTGTCAAATGCTTCCAATGGACATTTGAAACGTGATAGAGCCCTGGTGCAAACAGAATACGAAGTGAAGCTTCGTCTAGTAGACATCCAGGATTACTGAGATCTGATACTGATGTTGGGCGATATGGCAGTGCAGTTAGCATTCCAGTTCATCCCAAATTTGGTGGGCTCTGTTCAGTGCAGGTCAGTCTAGTTCTACCACACCAACCTGGAAAACCATTCATTTATGGACCTCCAGGATTAGTAAGGTCTTAGTGAAGTGAGGCTTGCTTTATGTACCAGGATATTGTCACATTCAAAAAGGAAAGGCACTTCCCCAAACTGTCAGACGTGGAAAGTAATGAAATACATTTACTCATGTTACTGTATTGAGTAGTTTTGTTGTGTGTTTTGTATTTTTCAAGTAGTTTTTAAAATCGGTAAATTAAAATGTACTTGATTACGTTTTGAGTGAAGTAGTGTATTTCGCTACATTACAAATCCCATCCGTTACTGAGTTAAAAAAAAACTTAGACTAACGAAAACCCAAAGGTAGAAAAAAAAATGGTGACCGGAACCACTACAGTGACGAATGATCAGCATCTAGGCTGCCTACCAGGCGCCAAGTCTTTCTGTAGGAGATTGATAACGAGATGGAGGTGGATCAGGCGAGCGACGACGGTTCAGAGAAATGCTAGCTGAAACATTGAATTCTGCTGCCGAAAACGACAAAAATCCTTGGCCACAATTGAAAGACTGTTTTTCATTTAAATTCAAGAGGGCCAATAGTATCATCATGCAATGCCAGATGTGCCTGCCAAAGGTGACTGAACTGGCAGCATTCAATAACTCCACATCTAATCTGCGGAAGCATGTTTTGGTAAGTATTTGTGCATTGGTACTTCAAACGAAGTTTTCATGACTACTAGCAAATTGCCAATTAGCAAAACAACAAAGTTGGAAGCACACTATTGTCTAAACTGTCTTTGAAAGAAAATGTAATTTCCCCTTGCAGGATTTTTAAAAAACGGGGAACCCCTATTTGAACTAAGGGGCCTAGCACAAACCAGGAATACATCGCTAAACCAAATGAGACAGGAGCGTCCACATACTTCTGGCCATATATCATAGCTGTAACATTACACATACATACAATAAACCTTTACTGCATACATACTGTATGAGTACATGCATAACTTCTGATTATGTTCAGATAAACACTTCTACTGCACACACTTTCTCCCTCTACCTCATTTCTGTCTATCTCCGTCCTTCTCTCTCTGCAGTGTAATCTCTAGTAGTGCTTTCCTCTTAGTCAGTTAACTGTCTGGCAGCAGACAGCAATGGGTTCTGCCCAAAGACACCTTGAGGTGTCATGCAATGTGTGTGTGTGCGTGATGGATAGGGTTGAATTCCTGAGGTGGCACTTTTTAGTCTGTACACACACACGTGCACACTTACACACACAGCATTTCGCCACTTGGCACCCACTTCATCAGTGACTTCATAGCCCATATTATATTTTTCTTTCAGGAGCATTTTAATGACCGTGTGTGTGTGTGTGTGTGTGTGTGTGTGTGTGTGTGTGTGTGTGTGTGTGTGTGTGTGTGTGTGTGTGTGTGTGTGTGTGTGTGTGTGTGTGTGTGTGTGTGTGTGTGTGTGTGTGTGTGTGTGTCAAACGCAGGGGCCCAGGAGAAGCCATATTACGCTGAGTACTCCCCATTGCGTCGATCCATCCACACTTTTTGCACCAGCCACTACCTGGATCTCTTCATCACCGTCATCATCTTCACAAACCTCCTCACCATGAGCATGGAGCACTACAAACAGCCTCGGGTAACCATGGCAACACCTTCTACCACCTGTCCTAGAACCATAGTAATGAAGCTGTGGTACAGTACAGCTACAGCGTTGTTGTTTTTTAAAGTGTTTGTCTTTGTGGCCCACAGTACTTCGAGGAAATACTGAAGTACTGCAATTACGTCTTCACGGTGGTTTTTGTCATTGAAGCCATTCTTAAACTGATCGCCTTTGGCCTGCGCCGCTTTTTCAAAGAGAGGTATCAAGCTCCCACATCAATACAAAGACACTCACAAACACAGCTTCCTCCTTGGAATTCAGAGGAACTGAAATTGTGTGTGTGTGTGTGTGTGTGTGTGTGTGTGTGTGTGTGTGTGTGTGTGTGTGTGTGTGTGTGTGTGTGTGTGTGTGTGTGTCAAGATGGAACCAGTTGGACCTGGCCATTGTGTTGTTGTCCATCATGGGAATCACACTGGAGGAAATAGAGATGAATGCTTCCCTCCCCATCAACCCCACCATCATACGCATCATGCGAGTCCTAAGAATAACAAGAGGTACACACACACACACACACACACACACACACACAGTGACACAAGCACAAAAAGATACACACACAAACACGATGATATGTGATGAGAGCTGACACATTACAATGTTTCAGTGTTGAAGCTGTTGAAGATGGCGACAGGAATGAGAGCTCTGTTGGACACAGTGATGCAAGCTCTGCCTCAGGTAAGAGGCAGCACTGATGCTGTGAAATATCCCTCTATGAAATAACTGTCTCTTTAACTGCGAGCCTGGATTCCAGATCTGAAGAATTGCAGACAGCTTGTTTTATTCAGCGCTTCATCGGGGCTGGCACTGACTACCCCACTACATGATTTACTAAGATTCCACCAGCAGACTGTTCAGTGACACTAAATAACCACCAAACAAGCATAATGACATCCTTATGTTTAGCTAAAGGCTAATGGCTGATCCTTAAATGTATCAGTGTGGCTGATAAATCACCAGTTCAATCATAACTTTATGGCACATAACTTCACAGCTGCTTTGGTGCTATTGTTTTGCTGCTGGGTGTCTGAGGAGATAAATATGAACCAGAAAGTCCAGTCTGAAAGCTTATCATCACAAAGACACCACACAGTAATGTATACGCCTTTGAGGCAGGACTGTAAAACTCTGTCAAGTTGTCACATCAGCAGTATTTCTGCGAGGTAAAGAGTAAAATTGGCTAACTATTTCACCAGGTAGGGATAATGCAACATACTGTATCTGATTGGCCAAAGTAGAGCATTTCCGGATGACATTGCTCTGCGATGCGGCAAAAGTGATTTATGAGGCCTGATTTATTTAATTTTTTTTCTATGATGGCACCTGTCTTGTTCAGGATGCAGAGTTTTTTTTGACGCAGTGCTATTGTTGGTCTAAACGAGACATTCACAGGCGAGGAGTAATCTATTTACTGAGATTCACATGTAACTGTCAGCTTGACTCCAGGGATGGCATTGTTGGTCCACGCTGAAATATCTCAACTATTGGATGGATTATCATGACATTTTGTGCAGATATTCACGACCCCCAGAGGATGAAGCCTAATCACTATAGTGACCCCCTGACTTTTCCCCTAGCGCCACCATGAGGTTAGATATTTGTCCACAACTATTGGTTGGATTGCCATGGAATTTTAGACTGGTGATAAAGGATGGTGCGCTCTGGTGT
Organism: Zingel zingel; assembly: GCA_023566125.1. Classification (NCBI taxonomy): domain Eukaryota; kingdom Metazoa; phylum Chordata; class Actinopteri; order Perciformes; family Percidae; genus Zingel; species Zingel zingel. The sequence continues at coordinate 5,181,142 of CM042317.1, read as the reverse complement.
GGGGAAAGGCTTCAGGAAGGATCTACCACAGCTCCTGGGCTCAGTGCACCCCCAGGGGATCCTGCCAGAAATCAGAGAGTAAGGAGGAAGGGGAAGAGAAGGTGGTGCACAATAATGAAAACAGGTAGGGCAAGTAGACACTTGTAAATTGTTTGTGATCCTGCTCCTGAAATACAGCTAAATTATATCCATTTTAATTTTTCCGTTCAAATTTCAAATCACAGCACACAGGGTTCACATTATCACTCTTAGATCCAATGTCCATCTACCCATTACTCTTCACTGCCTTCCCACTCACGAATAATGCCAGTTGTGTTTGAAGTGACAGATCACGGCTGGGGATTGAACCCAGGTGCAGTGGTGTCCGAGTGCACTTCATCAAACGGTTTATCCGTCATCTAATCAGACAACTCCACACCTCCCACTATGGGGGAAGACAAGCCAAGTCCCTGTTAATTGCTTTGTAATTAGAATAAACAGGTGAGTTTGTGGTTCATGAGGACTGGATCCAGGCTATGAAAGTGCACCTCTGTTTCTTAAACTGAAATCTGAGGTATGAACCAACTCCAGGTATCATGATGGCTCCAAATATGTTTTTTTAAGATGTAGTAAACATCAATGCAATAAAGCTTAGCAGTCTCGGTCTATGGCTTCTTTCTATCTGTTTGCATGTTTGCGTCTCTCTCAATGTACTGTACATGTCTTTTTTCTGTGTTTCATACACTGTATATATCTGTGTGTGATGCGTGTAATATGTCTGTCTAGGTGGGGAATCTGGGTCTGCTCTTCATGTTGCTGTTCTTCATCTATGCAGCTCTGGGAGTTGAGCTCTTTGGAAAACTGGGTTAGTGTGTGTGTGTGCGTGTACGTGCATGCATGTGTGCATGTGCAAGCACGTGAGTGTGTGCATGCATAAAAATCAATGCGGACACACAGATGTATGTGTGTGTGAGAGTGTGTGCCTCAGCTGACTCTGGTGAGATTTCCGTGGATTACGTAACATGCATACATTTTTTTGTTACATACATTAATTATGTCAATTTAGATTCAGTGTTAATAATGTGTGATCTACACACAATTCTCTTTCTTCTCTCCCCTCGCCTTCCTCTCTCACACTTACTGCCTCTAATACTCCTTTCCTCTTTTCATCCTCTTTCAGAGTGTTCAGACGAGAACCCATGTGAGGGTCTTAGTCGCCATGCTACCTTTGACAACTTCGGCATGGCTTTCCTCACACTCTTCAGGGTGTCGACCGGGGACAACTGGAATGGGATTATGAAGGTTATTTCTCTTCCTCTCCTCTGCTGTGTGGGAGTAGTGTTTAAGGAGATGAATAGACAAGAAAGTCCATGTTTATGTCTGTGCATATGTGTGTGTGTCTCAAAGCTCCGGTTATGAGACAGGCGTTGCATTAAGCAGAGAGAAGATCACTGTTTTTATGACAGACTAAGAGCTGCTGACGTTAGAGGGTTAGGAGAGTGTATTATTCTTCTGTGACGGGCTTAAGGTCTGTTCGCACTCAGATCCACATCCCCCCCTGTTGGAGAAGAGAAGAAATACAACATAGTGCAATAATATATGCATTCATTTTTCTGATTATCAACCAAAATCCCTTTATCTATCATCAGTTTTCTCCATTGCTTAATAATCTATCTACCCTCTTCTCTCACCCAGGACACATTGCGAGAATGTCTCCCACAGGAACGCCACTGCCTCACCTACCTGCCCCTGATCTCTCCTGTTTATTTCGTCACCTTCGTTCTGACGGCTCAATTTGTGCTGGTCAACGTGGTTGTAGCCGTTCTGATGAAGCACCTGGAGGACAGCAACAAGGAGGCACAGCTGGAGGAGATGGAGGAGAGGATGGAGAGGGAAGAAATAAGGGAGAGGGAGGAGGCCAGCCGACGCCTCAGTACCGCGTCTGTGGGCGGAGACTTGGTGCCAAATGTGGACACACCTGCCCAGGTAAAGGAAAGAGAGTGTGTTCCTTATTTGTGCATATGTGGAGGGGAAGGGAGTTGAGGTGACAATAACAAGGACAGCGGTGATGATCTTATGTGGCAGGTGCAGGTTGAGGATGAGGATTGTTCCCATGGCAACCTGCTGAGCATAGGACGCATGCTGTCTCTACCCAGCGACAGCCATTTTCAGCCACTCAGATGTTCCCCTTATCCTCCTATTTGCCATGAGGCATACTCCAGCTACAGCTACTCAGGTAATTTGGTTGTTTATAGCCAATTAAATTAGGAAACACTTCTCACTGTGCTATAACCACTAACTGATTGCTGTAAAGGTAATTGTTTCCACAAATAGCATAGAAGGCAGTGGAGATGTGACGCAGTGGAGAGGCACTGTTATCATAGACCTTAAAGAGAGAGCTTACTGCAGATTCATGAAATCTAAAAAAGTGTAACACTGAGTTTTGAGTTTTATTTATGTGCACAATGACTAAAAATAACAATAGAAAGTGATGTACAGAGAGAGGGCTTAACCATGACCTCTACCTAGACTATATAAAACAGTATTCACAACCACAAATATATACCCTTTGTAGTTTATGACATAAAAAACAAAATTAAATTCTAAAACATAGACTGCTGTCTTCTTAAACATCTTGTCAAGGACTATACTTTTAAACAGAACATCCCATGAAAATACCCAAAACCAACAATGTGTAAATCTCTCCCCAAATAATACTTTCCATCTTTCCTACCTTGTCTATGTCACTCACAATAAACTACCGTGTCTATGTTCCTCCTGGTAATGAAGCAACGAGTCACTCAGTGCAACAATGTGGCTCATTGATTGGCATACATGGAGCTGCATGGCACAGAGGAATAATCTATATCAGACTATAACAACAGTTAATTGTTGTTTAAGAGAAAAAGAGTTCCCTGAGATAGGACCCATATATGTTATAGACAATTGACGTCTATTAATCAAATGAAAACCGTCTGGTTCAGTTAGAGTGAATCTGTGTTAATTAGTTTGAAAATAAGATATCAAATTATCCGGTAACTTTTTCTCTTGTATGGTTTGTTAAATATAGAGTGTTTTTACCATCTAGCGGTGAAATTGTATATGACAACCAACTGAATATTACTTTCTAGCCCCTCCTCCTATGGTGGCCGAACCTGAAATTAGCTCTCTCCATCGTTTACACACAGCCGTTCTAGCCACTCCAATATTATGCATATTGCATTATTATTATGCATTTTTAGTAACATTTACCTCTTTAGAAATACTTGATTAATTCAGTTTTTTTCATGTGTCCACATGATCTTTGCCGCATTATTTTCTACAGGCTCCATGTCATCTCTGGGCTCCAGTGGAGGCGGCTCACTGCTGCAGGTTCCTGGAGCTCTGCCGGCCATCAGCCATGCTTCACTGGGGACAGGACGCAGCTCGAGGCCAAAGATCTTCCTTAACCCCTCTCAGAGCATCGACAGACACTCCCCACACAGACTCAGTCCGGCTGACAGCACAGAGGGATACAAGTTTAGTCCGGCTCATGGAATAAACAGACACAGACTCAGCTCAGCTCACAGTATAGATGGATACAGATTCAGCCCGGTCCATCGAATAAACAGAAACAGACTCAGCTCTACTCGCAGTATGGATGGATACAGGCTCAATCCAGACCACAACACGGACAGACCTAAACTCACGTCCAGCCACAGTATAGACAGACATCCCTCACTCAGACTGAGCCCCACCCACATTGCCAGCAGACACCCCCCTCAGTGGCTCAGTCCTGAAGACAGTTTAGACAGAAACAAGTTGAGCCCCTCATACGTTCCAGATTGTTCAGTCCTGAAGAGACCAGCATCCTTCCACACTGCAAGCAGACAGTTACGGAGACAGGTGTGTTATTATCCCCTCTTTTTCTTCTTCTCTTCTTTTTCTTCTCTTCTCTTCATTTGAAAACTGTGCACTTTTAATTTTGACAATTTTTTGACCATTTTTAAATGCATGCTGTACAGATTTTGCTTTTAACTATTTTTACTGCCATTCTATTAGGGCTGAACGATTTGGGGAAAAAAATCTAATTCCAATTTTCCTGCCAGATATTGCGGTTACGATGCGATTTGTGATTTATTTTTTATATAGCTACGATCATATTAAATAAAGTAATACAAAATAAATGAAAGATCCACTGAAAATAGGACATTTCTGTAAACAATCTGTGATAAGTAACATTATTACAGCATTTATCTTATGAAAAAACAATAAATATAATAATGAAAAGTGGAAAAAAAAATTGTAAATCAAATGTTACACCAAACATTCAACTAAATATTTCACATTCGATTAATCGCGGCCTTTATGAATAGCTAAGCGCATTCTTTGAAATCACGATTTCGATTTGAAAACGATTAATTGCTCAGCCCTGCATTCTATGCAACATTATATTTTGAAAATTATTTGACTTGCACAACCCAACACTTAATGAGGAATGTGTCTTCTATGTGTGCTTTTGTTTATGTGGTGTGTCTGTAGGAGGCTGTGCGCTGTGACTCTCTGGATCAGAGCGGTTCAGCTGACGATCTGGCAGAGCCTCAACTCACTGTGACCGCCGTCTCTTCCACACCACCACGCCAGCGATCGTCCAGTGTACACACACTGAAATATACATACCCCCAGAGGGTCATCTCATGCAGGAGCCACAGCCGGAGCCACAGTGAAACCACTGGGCAAGAACATGTACCTGAGCAGGCCATCTGTGGCTCGCAGCCAGAAACAGATGTGGAGAATAAGCCAGTCAGCCCGAAGAGGCTGTCCAGTCTGAAGGTCCCCAGCGGTGAATCCGCCTCATCAGCATCGCTCTGTAGCTCCAGAGCCGACCCCAGCCCCCAGTTAGACGACACCGACGAGGAAGTCAGTCGTATTAACAGTTCTCCTCAAACACACTTACACACACAACTCCCTTCCAGCTCCTCACACAAAAGCAGACACCTTAACCCGAGTCCTGTAGAGCACCGGAGCCGCCTCAGCCAATCAGTGTCTCCGGTGTCAGGCAGGAACAGAAAGCAGAGGATGAGCCCGCCGCCAGGAGAGGAGCCGGTTACTATGGCAACCCAGCTGATGGACAGCAGTATTGAACTGAGAAGGCGGACTCTGTCATTTGATGCCACAACCCCCTCTTCTAATCAACCAGAGAGAAGTTCTGTGGACGACTAAACAAACTCAGTTTTGGTGGATTGGTTATTCTGCAAAGTGGAGGAGCCTGGTGTGCTGCTGAAGCACATGAGATGGCCAGGAGATGCAATCTAAAACGGGAAGGATACCTGTCTCCTGTTTTGGACCCCGCCCCTCATCTCGTCCCGTCCAATCACAAGATTTTCACAGGGTGTTTGAGTAGAACTCTTTCCGACAGTGTGTGGATGAGTGTGTATGTGTTCAAAAACTCTTACCCGTTGTGCTATTTGCACACAAGATGCACACAAGAAGACCTATTCTTCTATCATAGTCCTAGCTTTAGTTCAGAGATAGTAGTCACTCCCCCACTATATTTACTCAAACATTAACCTTCCCCTTGCTTGCTCTCCTCCTCCTTCCCTCACTTTCTTCCTTTTACCTTGCACCTCAAGCCCAGGTCAGAGTACAAGACAAAATCACCCGAAAGGTGCAGCATAGATTTAGTTACTGACTGATCTGCTCACGTACACATAGACATGTTGACAAACAGATAACACAGCAACAAATGCTTATTTTAATGATCAATTAATCTGCAGACCATTTTCTTGATAAATCCATGAATCTTTTGGTCTATAAAACAAACACAAAAAATATATTCAAATTACTGTAATGTTAGACAAGGAAAAGCTGCAAATATTCACATTTGTGAGGCTTGAACCATCAAACCATGAAAATTGATTTATTAATAGTTGCCGATTCTGTTGATTGACCAACCGATTAATCAAAAAATAAATTCCACTCTACACACAGCGTCTCATTCAATCCTATAATAAATTCCATGGTTTCATGCTCTGTGGCGCAGAAATTACAGTTTATGTTTACAAAAGAAATTGATTTTTAAGTCATAAACTTACAAAAGTTAGAGCTAACAATGAATTTTATAAGAAACTGCTTAATTTGTAATTGCACGCTTATGTAGATTGGTGCAGGCACATTTTATTAGAGACTTATTGCTCCCAAAAAACAAATTGTACAGCCACTTGTTAAAAGTGGAGCAAAATAAGAATCTTATATCTGACAAAGTTTTTGTTTTTAATATGACTAATCTTCTATTTTTCGTATCTTTTAACCTACTGTAAACTGCCACTGGAAGTTGCTCGATCATTCTGAGATTGCAGTATTCCCCAGCCTGAATCCACCCCTATCCCTGACAGTCAGAAAAATGAATTTGCGCTAAGTTAAAATTGTGTAGTGTGACCTAGGCTTTAGTAATTTCTACCTCTTTTTTCCTGATCCCACCCATTCAAATGTTAAGTCAGCTTAGTTTCTCACCCCTTCCAATTTCCTTTTCTCTGTATTAGTATTCTCAGGGTAGAAATAGTTCAGACGCAGTGTGATGATCACAGGCCTGCATAGTAAGATTGCCCCCTGCTGTCTAAAGCTGGAGCTGGCCTCGTCTCGTCTGACATTTGAAGAGATTATACAATGGGTGCGTGGTGAAATTCGGAAGAAGATGTACAGAAGGGCTTATTCAGGTGATATAAAGGTGTGTAAAACTTTTTAGAAAAAAGGCTAAGATTATATATGTTATGTATGCAGTAGCGATGATATGAGAACTACAAAGGTGAATTTCTACATTTTTGAATGTAAGTTTATCTGCTGGTAATGATGAGGATGATTTATGATGATGTCAGTAAAATAGGATGTTGATTATAATTATGATGATGATGATGATGATGATGATGATGATGATGATGACAACAACTCTGATGACGACGACTCTGGATAATGCAGATGCTCATATTATTGTATAATGTTCCTGCAGAATGAAAGCAGGGAATGATACTGTAATCTAAACATGATTGGACAGTGCTGGAATAAAACCACTTCCTGTCTGACTTTTATTTGACTCCATGATCTTCCTTCTGAATCTGTCTTTTCCCCCTATATAAAGATCTAAAAAAAACTCAGGGTCTTAACATTTATTTAAAAGCTCGGCATTTTCCGAGTTATAACATTATGTAGCTTGTTTTCAATTTGTCCAATAAGGTTGTACGCTAAAGTGTGCGTGAATGTAATCATTTAATCATTTTATGACCATTACTATGACTTTTTGTGACATTTTTATGACATAGTTTGTCTTTTTATGACATTTTATGTCACTATACTGTGACTTTATTACATTTTAATGACATTGTACTATGACATTTGTATGACATACTATACTATGACTTTTTATGACATACTATGACATTTTTATTATAGTTTTACGACATACTATACCATGACATTTTTTTACATATACTATGGCATTTTTATGACATATTATACTATGACATTTTATGACATTTCTGTGACATACTATACTATAAAATGTTCATGCCACACTATAGTGACTTTTCTAGCTTTATGAAATACTATACTATGACTTTTTATTACATACTATTACATTTTTATTACATTTTCTCAACATACTATACTATGACATTTTTATGCCATACTGTACTAGGACTATTTATGACATTTCTATGACATACCATACTATGCCTTTGACTATGACATTTTAAAGGAATAGTAACTTTTCATGACTTATCATACTGTTACATTTTATAACATTCTATACTATGACTTTTCATCACTTTTTTTGACATACTATACTATGACTTTTTCAACATACTGTACTATGACTTTTTTATCACTTTTTGCGACATGATATACTATGACTTTTTTTCTCACTTTTTTGACACTTCATTATACTATGACTATTTTCAATATGCTATACGTTATAGTATAGCATATTGAACTATACCATGAATTTTTTATTACTTTTTTTGACATATTCTACTATGACTCTTTTTGACATACTATACTATGACTATTTTATCACTTTTCGACATACTATACTATGACTTTTTCCACTTTTTTCGACATACAATACTATGACTTTTTTATCACTTCTTTTGACATGCTATACAATGACTTTTTTCAACATACTATACTATGACCTTTTTATCACTTTTTTTTGACTTTGCTATACTATGACTGATTTTTGACATACTATACTATGACAAAACCATAACTTTTGTGTGAGGTCAGATAGCTTAGAGTGATCAGTGAATGAGTGGATTGACAGAGGTTGAGTCTTTGAATCCTTTGTTTCATTAAGATTCGAGGTCAAATATACTAAGCGAAAGAGAAATATGCCAAAAATATATACTTGTGTATCAGTGCAGTTAGTTTAGGCTGATAAGAATATGATTGGAAGACAGAAGGTTGAGAGAGTGACTTTTTTCGACATACTAACGATGACTTTTTATCACTTCTTCTGACATGCTTTACTATGACTTTTTTCGACATACTACACTATTACTTTGTTGACATACTATACTATGACTTTTTATCCCTTTTTTTTACATACTGTACATGACTTATTCCACATACTATACTATGATTTTATCACTTTTTTCAACATACTATGACTTTTTTCAACATACTATGACTTTTTTCGACATACTATGACTTTTTCGGCATACTATGACTTTTTTATGACTTTTTTCAACATATTATACTATGACTTTTTATCACTCTTTTCGACATACTATACTATGACTTTTTTATAATTTTTTCGACAGACTATACTATGACTTTTTACCACTTTATTCGACATACTATTTTGTGACTTTTTCATCACTTTTTTTGACATACTATAATATGACTTTTTTCCCACTTTTTTCAACATACTGTAGGGGAGAGTGGGGTAAGATGAGTCAGTGGGTAAGTTGACCCACCCCCTGTTTCTAGGCAACTATGCACATTTGGCATCATGTGACCATACATTCTGAAGGACTCCATAATTTCTATTTTGCTGTGAAGAGGAGAAGCACATGGGACAAGAGGTAAGTTGTTGTTTTTCACAAAAACACTTTTTTGCTTGTTAAAGTAAATTTTCTGCATTGCAGGTATACTAGCTGTTGTGCCAAAGCAAATGTATCTAGGTCTAAAGTTGTGTATGGTACATGTTGGTGATTTGTCAACATATAAAACCATGTGAATCATTAAGCTAAAGGTTAGCCTGAATTGCTAAGCTAGGCTGTTTTTACCTAAATGGTGACTGTGGGGCAAAGTCAGCCAGATGATGTGGGGTAAAGTGAACCAGAGCTACAGCCTTCAACAAAACTACAGTCGGGGGGTTCTTTGACAATCTGACCAAAAGTAATGGACAGGTGACAGAATTAATATATTCCATAATATTAATACAATTTAATGGTAACTAAAGCAAGATACAAGAGTAAAGTACATTTACTGTACAAGAAATTGGCCTGTGTTAACTTATCAGCCACAGTTACCAGGATATGTATTCAGGGCTGTTTAGTTTGATTTTAGCATTGCTTTAAAAGCTTAACGATTCTGATCTTTTTCATTAAGGCTCTTGTCTTTGTTTTATAGGTTTAAATTCCCGAATGATGTGCTGAAGAAGCTTCCTAAATCTCAAAAGGTTGGAGGAACTGCAAGGAGGGAGCAGCAACTCATATTTCCCTGCAACCTTGATGGATGGAACGTCCAATAGTCTTTTTCATTGTGCTGAGGTCTGGAAGTTCAAACTGTTGTTTTCTACTCACAAGTTCAAAACTGTGAAACTGTTTAACAAAATTGGAAATTAGAACTGAACACACTGGAGGGACGTTCTTTCTGCCAAACACGTATATATATATATATATATATATACAGTGTATATATATATATATATATATATATATATATATATATGTGTATGTGTGTGTGTGTGTGTGTGTGTGTGTGTGTGTGTGTGTGTGTGTGTGTGTGTGTGTGAGAGAGCGAGAGAGAGAGAGAGAGAGAGACAGACACTGTCTGTCTGTACATGACTTGATTAACAGCATAAGAAATACGGCATATAACCATATTTCTTGCTCCTAAACTTAACAGAAATGTTTAAAACTATTGTTCACCAATACAAAAAATAAAAGATTAAAAGGGAAAATTAAACTTGAATTGGTTTTGTTTTGTGTTGTTTGAGGTAGCTTTAAAAAAAAAAACATTGTTTGGAAAGGTAAGTGCATTATTACATTTTTTTTGTTAAGAGGCTAGTTATTTTTTTTTATTATGCTTGCATTAAAACATGAAAAATAGGATGGCTCAATTTACCCACTGACTGGGATCAACTCACCCCTACCCTGGGGTAAGTTGAGTCACATCAACACTTTTTTTTCATATTTCCAAGGCTCTTTGTCATAGGTGCATTCCGGGCAACATCCCAAATTAACAGTATATGTATTCATTATACTTCTGTCTCAATTTCCCTTGCCTGAAGATCCACATAAGTAAAAACTGGCTCATCTTACCCCACTCTCCCCTACTCTGACTTTTTCGACATACTATATTCTGACTTTTTTTAATACTTTTTTTTGACATACGATACTATCACATTTGTACGGAAATGTGTACTTTGTGTAAGGTCTAATAGCTTAGGGTGACAAGATTATGATTATACCACAGAAGGTTGAGTGTTCAAATCTCAAATGTTTTGAGGTCCAATATATTAAGCAAAAGACAAATCTGCCAAAATCATACCTCCTCTATCCTGTCAGATAGCTTAGAGTTATTTAAAAATTATTTGAAGACAGAATGTTGAGTGTTCAATTCCTATATGTTTCAGTAAGTTTTTAGGTCCGATAAACTAAGCGAAAGAGAGACAAATATGCCAAAAACATAACTTTTGTGTGCGTTTAGATAACTTAGAGTGATCAGTGAATGAGTGGAGGACACAAGGTTGAGTCTTTGAATCCTTTCTTTCATTAAGTTTCGAGGGTCAATATACTAACCGAAAGAGACAAATATGCCGAAATCATACCCTTGTGTATTAGGTCAGTTAGTGTAGGGTGATATGAGTATGATTGGAAGACAGAAGGTTGGGTGTTCAAATCTTGTATGTTTTGAGATCCAATGTACTAAATGGAAGAGACAAAAATGACAAATATATAAAGTTGTGTGTCAAGGCAGATATCTTGGGGTGATAAGAGAATGATTGTAAGACAGAAGTTAGAGTGTTAAAATCACATTGGTTACCTCCATTGCAGGAATGAAGAATACAATTATTTATATAATATAGTTATGACTTTTTCGACATACTATGCTATGACTTTTTACAACATACTATGCTATGACTTTTTTATTACTTTTCTTGACATACTATACTATGACTTTTTTCGACATGCTATACTATGACATTTTACAAAATGCTATACTATGACTTTTTTCGATATACTATACTATGACTTTTTTGACATGCTGTAGTTATTTCGACTTTTTTCACTTTTTTCAACATACTATAATATGACATTTTATGACTTTTTTCAACATACTATAATATGACATTTTATGACTTTTTTCAACATACTATAATATGACATTTTATGACTTTTTTTCAACATACTATAATATGACATTTTATGACTTTTTTTCAACATACTATAATATGACTTTTTAAAAACTTTTTACGACATACTATACTATAACTTTTTCTACATATTATGACTTGTGTTGACATGCTATACTATGACTTTTATCAAACTTTTTTCAACATATTATACTATGACTTTTTTATGACTTTTTTCGACATACTATACTATGACTTTTCATGACTTTTTTCGACATACTATACTATAACTTTTCATGACTTTTTTCGACATACTATGCTATGAGTTTTCATGACTTTTTTCGACATACTATGCTATGAGTTTTTCTTGACTTTTTACGACATACTATACTATAACTTTTTCTACATATTATGACTTGTGTTGACATGCTATACTATGACTTTTATCAAACTTTTTTCAACATATTATACTATGACTTTTTTATGACTTTTTTCGACATACTATACTATGACTTTTTTCGAGTTACTATACTATGACCTTTTTTTACTTTTTACGACATACTATACTATGACTTTTTACAACATACTATGCTATGACTTTTTTATTACTTTTCTTGACATACTATACTATGACTTTTTTCGACATGCTATACTATGACATTTTACAAAATGCTATACTATGACTTTTTTCGATATACTATACTATGACTTTTTTGACATGCTATAGTTATTTTGACTTTTTTCAAACTTTTTTCAACATACTATACTATGACTTTTTTTATGACTCTTCTTGACATACTATACTATGACTTTTTATGACTTTTTTCGACATGCTATACTATGACTTTTCATGACTTTTTTCGACATACTATGCTATGACTTTTTCATGACTTTTTACGACATACTATAATATAACTTTTCATGACTTTTTTCGACATACTATGCTATGAGTTTTTCATGACTTTTTACGACATACTATACTATAACTTTTTCTACATATTATGACTTTTGTTGACATGCTATACTATGACTTTTATCAAACTTTTTTCAACATATTATACTATGACTTTTTCATCACTTTTGTCGACATACTATACTATGACTTTTTATCTCTTTTTCGACATACTATGTTATGACTTTTGTCGACATGCTATACTATGACTTTTTATCTCTTTTTCGACATACTATGTTATGACTTTTGTCGACATGCTATACTATGACTTTTTATGAATTTTTTTTGACATACTATACTATGACTTTTTATCTCTTTTTCGACATACTATGTTATGACTTTTGTCGACATGCTATACTATGACTCTTCTTGACATACTATACTATGACTTTTTACGACTCTTTTCGACATGCTATACTATGACTTTTTTCGAGTTACTATACTATGACCTTTTTTTACTTTTTACGACATACTATACTATGACTTTTTACAACATACTATGATATGACTTTTTTATTACTTTTCTTGACATACTATACTATGACTTTTTTCGACATGCTATACTATGACATTTTACAAAATGCTATACTATGACTTTTTTCAATATACTATACTATGACTTTTTTGACATGCTGTAGTTATTTTGACTTTTTTCAAACTTTTTTCAACATACTATACTATGACTTTTTTTATGACTCTTCTTGACATACTATACTATGACTTTTTATGACTTTTTTCGACATGCTATACTATGACTTTTCATGACTTTTTTCGACATACTATGCTATGACTTTTTCATGACTTTTTACGACATACTATACTATAACTTTTCATGACTTTTTTCGACATACTATGCTATGAGTTTTTCATGACTTTTACGACATACTATACTATAACTTTTTCTACATATGACTTTTGTTGACATGCTATACTATGACTTTTATCAAACTTTTTTCAACATATTATACTATGACTTTTTCATCACTTTTGTCGACATACTATACTATGACTCTTCTTGACATACTATACTATGACTTTTTATGACTCTTTTCGACATGCTATACTATGACTTTTTCATGACTTTTTTCGAGTTACTATACTATGACCTTTTTTTACTTTTTACGACATACTATACTATGACTCTTTTTATGACTCTTCTTGACATACTATACTATGACTTTTTTATGACTCTTCTTGACATACTATACTATGACTTTTTATGACTTTTTACGATATACTATACTATGACTTTTTTGACATGCTATAGTTATTTAGACTTTTTTCAAACTTTTTTCAACATACTATACTATGACTTTTTATCTCTTTTTCGACATACTATGTTATGACTTTTGTCGACATGCTATACTATGACTCTTCTTGACATACTATACTATGACTTTTTATGACTCTTTTCGACATGCTATACTATGACTTTTTCATGACTTTTTTCGACATACTATGCTATGAGTTTTTCATGACTTTTTACGACATACTATACTATAACTTTTTCTACATATTATGACTTTTGTTGACATGCTATACTATGACTTTTATCAAACTTTTTTCAACATATTATACTATGACTTTTTCATCACTTTTGTCGACATACTATACTATGACTTTTTATCTCTTTTTCGACATACTATGTTATGACTTTTGTCGACATGCTATACTATGACTCTTCTTGACATACTATACTATGACTTTTTATGACTCTTTTCGACATGCTATACTATGACTTTTTCATGACTTTTTTCGACATACTATGCTATGAGTTTTTCATGACTTTTTACGACATACTATACTATAACTTTTTCTACATATTATGACTTTTGTTGACATGCTATACTATGACTTTTATCAAACTTTTTTCAACATATTATACTATGACTTTTTCATCACTTTTGTCGACATACTATACTATGACTTTTTATCTCTTTTTCGACATACTATGTTATGACTTTTGTCGACATGCTATACTATGACTCTTCTTGACATACTATACTATGACTTTTTATGACTCTTTTCGACATGCTATACTATGACTTTTTTCGAGTTACTATACTATGACCTTTTTTTACTTTTTACGACATACTATACTATGACTATTTTTATGACTCTTCTTGACATACTATACTATGACTTTTTTATGACTCTTCTTGACATACTATACTATGACTTTTTATGACTTTTTACAATATACTATACTATGACTTTTTTGACATGCTATAGTTATTTCGACTTTTTTCAAACTTTTTTCAACATACTATACTATGACTTTTTTTATGACTCTTCTTGACATACTATACTATGACTTTTTTTATGACTCTTCTTGACATACTATACTATGACTTTTTTATGACTCTTCTTGACATACTATACTATGACTTTTTATGACTTTTTACGACATACTATACTATAACTTTTTCTACATATTATGACTTTTGTTGACATGCTATACTATGACTTTTATCAAACTTTTTTCAACATATTATACTATGACTTTTTCATCACTTTTGTCGACATACTATACTATGATTTTTTATCTCTTTTTCGACATACTATGTTATGACTTTTGTCGACATGCTATACTATGACTTTTTATCTCTTTTTCGACATACTATGTTATGACTTTTGTCGACATGCTATACTATGACTTTTTATCTCTTTTTCGACATACTATTCTATGACTTTTTTCGACATGCTATACTCTGACTCTTCTTGACATACTATACTATGACTTTTTATGACTCTTTTCGACATGCTATACTATGACTTTTTCATGACTTTTTTCGAGTTACTATACTATGACCTTTTTTTACTTTTTACGACATACTATACTATGACTATTTTTATGACTCTTCTTGACATACTATACTATGACTTTTTTATGACTCTTCTTGACATACTATACTATGACTTTTTATGACTTTTTACGATATACTATACTATGACTTTTTTGACATGCTATAGTTATTTCGACTTTTTTCAAACTTTTTTCAACATACTATACTATGACTTTTTTATGACTCTTCTTGACATACTATACTATGACTTTTTATGACTTTTTACGACATACTATACTATAACTTTTTCTACATATTATGACTTTTGTTGACATGCTATACTATGACTTTTATCAAACTTTTTTCAACATATTATACTATGACTTTTTCATCACTTTTGTCGACATACTATACTATGACTTTTTATCTCTTTTTCGACATACTATGTTATGACTTTTGTCGACATGCTATACTATGACTCTTCTTGACATACTATACTATGACTTTTTATGACTCTTTTCGACATGCTATACTATGACTTTTTCATGACTTTTTTCGAGTTACTATACTATGACCTTTTTTTACTTTTTACGACATACTATACTATGACTTTTTACAACATACTATGCTATGACTTTTTTATTACTTTTCTTGACATACTATACTATGACTTTTTACAACATACTATGCTATGACTTTTTTATTACTTTTCTTGACATACTATACTATGACTTTTTTCGACATGCTATACTATGACATTTTACAAAATGCTATACTATGACTTTTTTCGATATACTATACTATGACTTTTTTGACATGCTATAGTTATTTCGACTTTTTTCAAACTTTTTTCAACATACTATACTATGACTTTTTTTATGACTCTTCTTGACATACTATACTATGACTTTTTTATGACTCTTCTTGACATACTATACTATGACTTTTTTATGACTCTTCTTGACATACTATACTATGACTTTTTATGACTTTTTACGACATACTATACTATAACTTTTTCTACATATTATGACTTTTGTTGACATGCTATACTATGACTTTTATCAAACTTTTTTCAACATATTATACTATGACTTTTTCATCACTTTTGTCGACATACTATACTATGACTTTTTATCTCTTTTTCGACATACTATGTTATGACTTTTGTCGACATGCTATACTATGACTCTTCTTGACATACTATACTATGACTTTTTATGACTCTTTTCGACATGCTATACTATGACTTTTTCATGACTTTTTTCGACATACTATGCTATGAGTTTTTCATGACTTTTTACGACATACTATACTATAACTTTTTCTACATATTATGACTTTTGTTGACATGCTATACTATGACTTTTATCAAACTTTTTTCAACATATACTATGACTTTTTCATCACTTTTGTCGACATACTATACTATGACTTTTTATCTCTTTTTCGACATACTATGTTATGACTTTTGTCGACATGCTATACTATGACTCTTCTTGACATACTATACTATGACTTTTTATGACTCTTTTCGACATGCTATACTATGACTTTTTTCGAGTTACTATACTATGACCTTTTTTTACTTTTTACGACATACTATACTATGACTATTTTTATGACTCTTCTTGACATACTATACTATGACTTTTTTATGACTCTTCTTGACATTCTATACGATGACTTTTTATGACTTTTTACGATATACTATACTATGACTTTTTTGACATGCTATAGTTATTTCGACTTTTTTCAAACTTTTTTCAACATACTATACTATGACTTTTTTTATGACTCTTCTTGACATACTATACTATGACTTTTTTTATGACTCTTCTTGACATACTATACTATGACTTTTTTATGACTCTTCTTGACATACTATACTATGACTTTTTATGACTTTTTACGACATACTATACTATAACTTTTTCTACATATTATGACTTTTGTTGACATGCTATACTATGACTTTTATCAAACTTTTTTCAACATATTATACTATGACTTTTTCATCACTTTTGTCGACATACTATACTATGATTTTTTAATCTCTTTTTCGACATACTATGTTATGACTTTTGTCGACATGCTATACTATGACTTTTTATCTCTTTTTCGACATACTATTCTATGACTTTTTTCGACATGCTATACTCTGACTCTTCTTGACATACTATACTATGACTTTTTATGACTCTTTTCGACATGCTATACTATGACTTTTTCATGACTTTTTTCGAGTTACTATACTATGACCTTTTTTTACTTTTTACGACATACTATACTATGACTATTTTTATGACTCTTCTTGACATACTATACTATGACTTTTTTATGACTCTTCTTGACATACTATACTATGACTTTTTATGACTTTTTACGATATACTATACTATGACTTTTTTGACATGCTATAGTTATTTCGACTTTTTTCAAACTTTTTTCAACATACTATACTATGACTTTTTTATGACTCTTCTTGACATACTATACTATGACTTTTTATGACTCTTTTCGACATGCTATACTATGACTTTTTCATGACTTTTTTCGAGTTACTATACTATGACCTTTTTTTACTTTTTACGACATACTATACTATGACTCTTTTTATGACTCTTCTTGACATACTATACTATGACTTTTTTATGACTCTTCTTGACATACTATACTATGACTTTTTATGACTTTTTACGATATACTATACTATGACTTTTTTGACATGCTATAGTTATTTAGACTTTTTTCAAACTTTTTTCAACATACTATACTATGACTTTTTATCTCTTTTTCGACATACTATGTTATGACTTTTGTCGACATGCTATACTATGACTCTTCTTGACATACTATACTATGACTTTTTATGACTCTTTTCGACATGCTATACTATGACTTTTTCATGACTTTTTTCGACATACTATGCTATGAGTTTTTCATGACTTTTTACGACATACTATACTATAACTTTTTCTACATATTATGACTTTTGTTGACATGCTATACTATGACTTTTATCAAACTTTTTTCAACATATTATACTATGACTTTTTCATCACTTTTGTCGACATACTATACTATGACTTTTTATCTCTTTTTCGACATACTATGTTATGACTTTTGTCGACATGCTATACTCTGACTCTTCTTGACATACTATACTATGACTTTTTATGACTCTTTTCGACATGCTATACTATGACTTTTTCATGACTTTTTTCGAGTTACTATACTATGACCTTTTTTTACTTTTTACGACATACTATACTATGACTTTTTACAACATACTATGCTATGACTTTTTTATTACTTTTTACGACATACTATACTATGACTTTTTACAACATACTATGCTATGACTTTTTTATTACTTTTCTTGACATACTATACTATGACTTTTTTCGACATGCTATACTATGACATTTTACAAAATGCTATACTATGACTTTTTTCGATATACTATACTATGACTTTTTTGACATGCTATAGTTATTTCGACTTTTTTCAAACTTTTTTCAACATACTATACTATGACTTTTTTTATGACTCTTCTTGACATACTATACTATGACTTTTTTATGACTCTTCTTGACATACTATACTATGACTTTTTATGACTTTTTACGACATACTATACTATAACTTTTTCTACATATTATGACTTTTGTTGACATGCTATACTATGACTTTTATCAAACTTTTTTCAACATATTATACTATGACTTTTTCATCACTTTTGTCGACATACTATACTATGACTTTTTATCTCTTTTTCGACATACTATGTTATGACTTTTTTCATCATACTATACTATGACTTTTTTTGACATGCTATACTATGACTCTTTTTGACATACTATACTATGACTTTTTATGACTTTTTTCGAGTTACTATACTATGACCTTTTTTTACTTTTTTCTACATACTATGACTTTTTTCGACATGCTATACTATGATTTTTTGACATGCAATACTATGACTTTTTTCGACATGCTATACTATGACTTTTTATGACTTTTTTCGACATACTATACTATGACTTTTTATGAATTTATTTTGACATACTATACTATGACTTTTTATGATTATTTGACATACTGTACTATGACTTTTTTGACATACTATAATATTACTTTTTATGAATCTTTTTCGACATACTATACTATGACTTTTTTCTACATACTATGACTTATCGACATGCTATACTATGACTTTTTGTGACTTTTTTCATCATGCTATACTATGACTTTTTAAAAACTTTTTACGACATGCTATACTATGACTTTTTGTGACTTTTTTCATCATGCTATACTATGACTTTTTAAAAACTTTTTACGACATGCTATACTATGACTTTTTTCTACATACTATGACTTTTTTCAACATGCTATACTATGACTTTTTTGACTTTTTTTCAACATACTATGCTATGACTTCTTTTGACATGCTATACTATGACTTTTTTACGACTTTTCTTAACATACTATTCTATGAATTTTAAGACTTTTTTCGACATACTATACTATGACTTTTTTCAACATACTATAATATGACTTTTTATGAATCTTTTTTCTACATACTATGACTTATCGACATGCTATACTATGACTTTTTGTGACTTTTTTCATCATGCTATACTATGACTTTTTTAAAACTTTTTACGACATGCTATACTATGACTTTTTTCACATACTATGACTTTTTTCAATATGCTATACTATGACATTTTTAAACATGCTATACTATGACTTTTTTATGACTTTTCTTAACATACTATTCTATGACTTTTTTTGACATGCTATACTATGACTTTTTTCAACATACTATACTATGACTTTTTTAAACATGCTATACTATGACTTTTTTAAACATGCTATACTATGACTTTTTTATGACTTTTCTTAACATACTATTCTATGACTTTTTTTGACATGCTATACTATGACTTTTTTCAACATACTATACTATGACTTTTTTAAACATGCTATACTATGACTTTTTTAAACATGCTATACTATGACTTTTTTATGACTTTTCTTAACATACTATTCTATGACTTTTTTTGACATGCTATACTATGACTTTTTATGACTTTTTTCGACATACTATACTATGACTTTTTTCAACATACTATGATTTATTTCGACATGCAATACTATGACTTTTTTCGACATACTATACTATGACTTTTTATGATGTTTTTCGACATACTACATGATGACTATTTTTAAAACTTTTTACGACATTCTGTACTATGTCTTTTCTATATACTATGACTTTTTCTACCTTTTTTCAACATGCTATACTATGACTTTTTTCGACATTCTATACAATGACTTTGAATTAATTTTTTTTTACATACTATATTATAACTTTTTGTGTTTTCTTTAACATACCATACTATTACTTTTTGCGAAATACTATACTAAGACTTTTTATGACTTTCTTTTTCGGAAATATTATACCCTGACTTTTTTCAACATACTATACTATGACTTTTTGTGATTTTTTGACATACTGTACTATGACTTTTTGCGACATGCTATACTATGACTCTTTTTGACATGCTATACTATGACGTTTCATGACTTTTTTTCGACATGCTATACTATGACTTTTTATGACTTTTTTCAACATGCTATACTATGATTTTTTGACATACTATACTATGACTTTTTTTGATACTATACTATGAGTTTTGTTTCGATATGCTATATTACGACTTTTTTCACTTTTTTTAACATACTATACTATGACTTTTTTATATCTTTTTTCGACATACTAACCTATGACTTTTTCACGACTTGTGTCGACAAACTGCACTATGACTTTTTTTGTTATACTACATTACGACTTTTTAATCACTTTTTTTTGGACATACTATGCTATGACTTTTTTCGACATATTATACTATGACTTTTTATAACATACTATACTATGTCTTGTTATGAAATATAACTAACCTTTTTAATGACATACTTTACTATGATTTTTTTAATGACATTTATTTGACATGCTATGCTGTGACTTTTTTTATGACATAAGAAACATACTAAGTTAAAGTTTCTTGCTTATTTAAACGGTTAGAACTCGAGGTAGCGATGAGAAAATTCATGGAAAGGATCTTACAAAAGTTCTTGAAAATGTGTTACTTTTGACCTCAGGAATTCATATACCCTGTTGAGGTCTTCAACATGAGTCGCTTAATCCATCAGTAGATATAATATACAGCACAGCTGCTGCCTGCTGCTGCTAATTAATTCAACATAACTCAAGTACCATTTCTAAATAGGATCCTACAGCAGATGTTGATTAATATGCCTAACACTTCCTTGGTCTCAATATATAATTACATCAAAAAGAGTTTCTCCCATTGCAAGAAGCAAAGAGGAACTTGTTTAGAGAAGATGTGAACAAAGGCAGACTAGACAGTGGTGGTGGATAGATTTTTTTTTAATATTTCATTTATCCACTTCAGCATATAACAATAAAATATTTAATCACATGAATATTTCACATTGAAACACTATAGCATTCAGAATGCATTAAGCTGTCCTGCCTTTATTTTCTTGCCAAGAAAATGTACCCATCTCTGCCACCATTCACTTGTTTCCTTGCAATCTATTGGTCAGGCTGCCTGTCTGTCTCAATTTTAGCCAATTGGACATCACATTCCAGCAGGGCAGCTTATGATTGGTCAGACTGGCTGTCAGGGCAAACAGAAGCAGATAAACGGACATACACAGCTATTCTGTCCTCCATATTTCCTTCACTAAAGACCTTGTTTCCCTCTATAAGTCAGATGGAGCATCATCACTGATCTACATCTAAGTTAATCTGCACCTCACCGTAAGAACATGCAGTCAGGGTGTGTGTGTTTGTGTTTTCAGGTGTACATGTATATATCCAGGTGGGAGTGCGTACAGCTGTGTTTGCGTGCATCAACATCTGTGTGTGTGAATGTGTGTGTGCATGAACAGAAGAAGACACTATTCTTGACACAGAGAGTTACAACTAACTAAGCTGAGCCAGCAGTTGCCATGGTGAAAATAGATCATACATCATCACATGACCAAACCCCACCAATCCCAGGACAGAATGGAAAGCCACTAATCAGCGAGGCATAAAGTTGTCCGTGCCCGCGTCGTATGCAGCAACGTTTAACTCACACCTCTGTCTGTCTGTCCCTAGAAGGCAGGAGCCATGGGTCTCTGCTGTGTAAGTTTCTGAGGGTCCAGGGTTTCAGTGAAGGGCGGGGCTTGATAGGGGTTGGTTGTTACTATGGTAGCTCCGTTGGCGATGGGGTACGGTGTAGCTCGAGCATTGCTGTGGGGAGGATCCAGGTGTTGCCATGTGAACAAGTTTGTGTTGCTGCCGGTTAAGAAGCGCCGCAGTGCGCTCAGCGTCAGTACAGTCTGTTAGTAACACACACACACACACACACACACACACACACACACACACACACACACACACACACACACACACACACACACACACACACACACACACACACACACACACACACACACACACACACACACACACACAAGCAGATAATGTTAGTTACAAATGGATTTGCATTAAAGGCGCTTCTAAAGCACTTTTTCACAGCAAGAATAAGAGTCTACAGCCAGGCTAGCAACTTGTGAAGCTGTGCAAAATGCTAACATCTGTGTGCTAACATGCTCAGAATGACAACATGCTGATGTTAAAGGGGTGATAGAATGCAAAACCGATTTTACCTTGTCATAGTTGAAAAACAACAGTTTGGTGGGTAAATAAGACATACATAGAACCTCAAAATCCCATTGACACCTCTTTCCTCTGCAAATCTCACAATTTGAAACTGCTGCTGAAAACGGGCAAATCTGAACAAAGCTAAAGGTTGACGTCAACTTCTCAATTCCTCCTCATTTCTTAACGCCCCAAAATTTACATAGGTCACTAACTGATCTGAGGTCAGTTAGTCTTCTAAATCTTGGTTGCGCAAATCTCAGACACTTTTTACATTGTTTGCCTGCTCTGTGTGTGTGTGTGTGTGTGTGTGTGTGTGTGTGGCGGCGGGGGAGGGCGGGGCTATGGGCACAGAGGGAAACGTGTATGTGTGTGTGTCTCTGTGTGTGTGCGCGTGCTAAGCTCAACCAATCAGCGTACAGCTCATCTAAATATTCACAAGCAGACCATATAAGGCAGAAAAGCTCTCGTTTCAGTCCATTTAACAGGGTAGCATTAGGGCAAAAAAAAAAAAACATTTTCAGCCCAACCAATGATGCTCAAGTCTTTCACTTTCCCCACCTACATTTATCCTGCTGATCAGTGGCTCAAACTCAGGAAACTCTTACCTTTAGGCCACCACAAAATCATGACCATGAATACATTTGATTATAGTAGACAGACAGAGACATGATTTTATCCCTTCCATTTTTCAAATAACCTATTAGGAGACCTTAAGGAACAGCGTGAAATACCGTATATAACCATTCTATCACCCCTTTAAGCAGATATATAATGATTACCAGGTTGACCAAACATACTGGACAAATGAAAATGATTTCATCTGGTGAAGGCATTAGATGAAAAGCCAGGGGATCACCAAAGTCATTAGGATTCATCATCTTGAAACCATGAATGTCTGCAGAAATCCATCCAATAGTTGTTGAGATATTTTAGTCTGCCATCACTAAAGTCCCTCTTCTGTGTGCCTAAAAAACAGGAACATATCTATGTTCCCAGCTGGGTCCTGTGATCCCCAGTTAAATGTCCTCTTAATATGACACATTAAGGAGACCTTTCAAAGGGGTTTATGTTCTCAGCAATGGGTTAGTTATGGATCAGCCTACTGATGTTTTATTCCTTGAAACCTACGCCCTGAAATTCCATTTCAGACATTGGTATCTCCACAGTGGCTAAATTGATTTTTACCATTCAAACTGCATTCATAATGTCTATCTCCCTACGTTCTTTTGCAATTTAACTGCAAAGGCAGCTCTTACCAATCTCTTACAATGAGGACCCTGGGAACTAGGGATGACCCCTAAAAACCTGAACAACCCGTAGACTAATCTAGGGATTGCCATGACCTAAACTTTTTGGAACCTTGTGAGGTCTTGGTTCTGGGTTCCTTCAGTATCCACTTTATACAGCATTTATAAACGGGGATGTGTGGATATACACAAGCTGGTCAGTAGCCCAAAATGGAATCCAGCGTGTCAAATCAATTCACACTTTTGCTATTTCTCTACCAGACCCATTGTGATCTCTTGGTATACTCCCTTTAATTTCTTTCTCTGCACTGTCTGTGTGTCACATTAACATTTCTGCCAGACTCAAAGAAATCTTCTGGTGCATTTTTTCATTGGTAATCTGTGACTCCAGCTCTTTCTTTCTGAAAACCATTCTCCATTGTTGTTCTTTGTTAAAGTAATGATTTTCCTATTAAATACAAGATTCAGTGGTAACATGGGGGTTAATATTATTTGTTTGTTGTCCTTGTTGTGATGTAAGAACACATCTGCTAGCTTGATCACAAACGACAGCGCTAATGGCAACTCATGAAAGGAATTTATTATAATCTCCTGAGCAGTGCCGAAAGTGAGTTCTCATCCCCAAAGTGAACAGAAACATGGAAACAAAAGCAAAACCCATGACGAGGTTTACATGTTACATTACATTTCAGCGAGTTCTTGCAGTGGAAAAGAGCTGTTACGTAAACCTGGAAACGTGCACAGTTTGGTTAAAAGTGCTGATACTCAAAAAAAGGAGGATTGAAAGGAGGCTTGAATAAAGAGACCAAGATATGCTGACTTTTCTTAGTATGGGTTATACTGCAAAAATGCTGGCTCCTCCATTTCCAATAATGCAACTTTAGAGCATCTTATAGCATTATAACCTCCCTGCTTGCTATATCCCCTCGTCTTTAAAACTCAACTTGACATTATACAACTGTTTTCACAGGCTGAGTTGAACACCTCATGATTAGTAAACCAACTTTACTGTGTAAAATCGGGAGACTTTCCCTGAGAGTCAGGAGCCAAAGTGAAAGTAACATTGATTTGGCTCTCTGTCACGTGCTGTAAATCTATTGCAGAACAGTTTACTACAGAACTATAGGGAGAAAAACTGACTTGGCAGACTAAAAAAAGAGTCTTTTGTAACATGCTGCAAATCCTTGACACAATTACAGCTTAACCTTTCCTCGTCCTCTGACAGTGAGTCACTGCTATTGGTTTGGTGGTAAAAACTGTTTCAACAGCCTCCATTGAGTTGTCAATGGATAATAAATCTGTCGGCCTCTGTGTGAACGGCTATGCTATCTTGGCATTTTTTTTCTAAAAAAACTTTTAACCAGGGAAGTCTCGCTGAGAGCAGCTCTTTTTCAGGAACAATCTGTAAACATCCCCACAGTTACACACATTTCACACCTGGAAACTGCCACCGTCTGACCTCTTGGCTACTGAGCAGCTCAACTGGAGCGGTTAGGGGTTAAGGGCCTTGCTCAAGGGCACCTTAATGCTTGTAATGAATGATGCTCAAGTCTTTCACTTTCCCCACCTACATTTATCCTGCTGGTCAGTGGCACAAACTCAGGAAACTCTTACCTTTAGGCCACCACAAAATCATGACCATGAATACATTTGATTATAGTAGACAGACAGAGACGTGATTCTATCCCTTCCATTTTTCAAAATATCTGTAAGTCTGTAATTCAAAACTAACACTGAGTTTTTGCAGTTTTTGTTTACAGTCATACCTAAGAGTGGATCACAGCTCATTGCATTGAGCATCTTGATGGGAAGGTATGAAGGGAGTGGTGAAATGAAGGGCTGATAAACGTGTGTGTGTGTGTGTGTGTGTGTGTGTGTGTGTGTGTGTGTGTGTGTGTGTGTGTGTGTGTTAGACTAGGGAGAGGGTGGGTGGGCTTTTTGGCAGGAGTCTCTGCTTGTCCTCCATGAAGGAAATGCTCTTAAATCTGTTCATTGCCTGCAGACACTGATAACCCTGAAATACACACACACAAACATGATGGTGACACACACACACACACACACACACACACACACACACACACACACACACACACACACACACACAGTTGTGCCAAGATGTGGTGGTTTTAGACACACAGGTATAAACATACAGACCCAGGTCAGGATGGAGAAGAAGCAGAAAGCGATGGTGGCTCTAGCGGCGTCGGAGCCCTGGGCCAATGGCAGCTCGTCTGGAGAGGTATCCTGCCACTGATTGGCCAGAAAACAGAAGCCAACGAACCACAGGAAGCTAGCAAGACCTGGCGGCGGGATAGGTGGGGCAAGAAAAAAAGTAATGTGCATCATCTTTTAAATTCTTAAGAGAGCTTTTTCTGATTCTACTAGATTTTTTCTAAGAGCTCTTAGAAAAATCTAAAAATCTAAATAAATATAGCGTTAAAAGTACAATATTTGACTCTGAATTGTAGTGGAGTACAAGTGTAAAGCAGCAGAAAACTGTACTTAAGTACAGTACTTGAGTAAATGTAGTTGGTTATTTTCCACCACTGTATTTGTGTGTATATTATGTACCAGAGAAGACAAGGTCCAGCAGGACAGCACGTCTTCTGTCCTTGACGCTGCTGATGGAGGGGAAGTAAATGTCCAGAATCAGGAAAAAGATGCTGCCAAGGAAACAGGCCACGCCCACGGTAACACCATAGTTACAGGCATCAGCGTTGTTGTTGAAGACGCAGAGCAAACGCTCGCTGCCGATGTTGATGTAGCCCTCGTTCACGATGCAACTGAACACCACCATGGAGAAAACCTGCAGGGAAAGACACGTGAGCTGGTTTATTATTGTAACAGGTAGAAGAGAATGAACTCACATTGGTGTATGAATGCCTCTCATTCCTCCTACATGCCTCACACAGACACAGACATCACGGTCAACAGCTATTAGAAACAGTCTTCTGAATGAGGTAGCATTTTCAAAAACTCTCCAAAGTAAGATCTGTGGATTATCCCAAGTAACCATGGGCCATTCCTGAGAAGACTAACTGCTGTTGAGTTTTTCAAATGTACAACTACTTTTGTTTGGCTAAATTACCCAAAATTAGACAAAAACAAGTAACTAACAAGTTATTCTAGTTATAATAAGACAAAAATATATATAAGAGCCTCTCAGTTGAGATGATGTACTGTTTTTTCTCTGTTTTTGATTATTGTAAATTGAATAATTATGACTGTTGGTCTGCCAAAACATTTGACATTTAAAACTGTGAAATGTTTATCAGTAGTTTGTTAACTAATCATTTTAACAATATTTCTATATCAGTTTATATTGAGGCTTAGTATTGGGTTTAATAAAGTAAATTTGCAGACAATGAAAGTATCCCCAAACAGTGAATTGTGGATCACTTTCCTGGTCAGTAATCTATCTTTTCTATTTACCTCCGTTGTATTTGGTTAATGGCAGAAGTCTCAGTATCGGATATCTCTGTTATGCTTTCAGTATTTTGCCTTGTATTTTGTTCTATTTCTGTTGCCTGTATTATTATTTCTGTATGTTCCTGTCTTGTAAATGTATCCTGTGTTGTGTATTTTGGTTTGTGTAGATTTTGTTGTTCATTTTCCGGTTTATGTTCTGTTTCCTCTTTTATTTTGATAGTCCTGTTTTCTGTCTTGTCTAATTTTACTTTCTGTTTTCCCGCTTTTGTTGATTGTCCTGCCCCACCCTGATGTGTTTCACCTGCTGTAGCACCTGTCCCTCATTTGTTCATTACCCAGTGTATTTAGCCCTTGTGTTTCCCTTGTCTGTTGTTGGATCGTTTTGCTTTCTTTGTGTCCGTTTGCTTCTGTTTATGTCCGTTTTTCGTGAGTTTGTGTTCCTCGTACTCCTAGTTTGTATTTAATCAGTTTGTTTCAGCAAAGTGGGTTTTTTTGCATTTCTTCCTGGGGTTTTTCCAGTCTCTGTACTGCTGTTTTTTTGTTATTACACCACAAGCTCAAACCATCTCCTGCCTGTCTCTCCCTGCATTTGGGTCCACTATCCCCTGCTTCTCATCACAATCTCAAGTCTTATCAAATAACACCAATACCATCTTATAAACCTCCATTGGCAAGTGTTGTGCAATGTGGGTTAACTGATCCTTTAAGAAATTTGCCTAATTCTCTTCAAAACAGAATGCCAATAGGACACCAATCTAGAGATGGACATGTCGCTTTTACTGTTACTGCACAATATGTGACAATGAAGGACTGTCAACAGCATGCAAAATAAATGTTTCATTTACAGATCTTTAGTGTGCTAGTCGAGTAATTGATTGGTCGATGGACAGAAAAATTATCACAACTATTTTAATAATTGACTCATCTTTTTAGCCCAATGCAAACATTTCTTGGTTCCTGCCTCTCGCTTGTGAGTATTTGCTGCTTTTCTTTGTCCTACGTGATTGTAAGCTGAATATTTTTAGGTTTCGGACTGTTGGTTGAACAAAACAATTTGATCATCATCAGCTTTGGATTTAGGACATATTTGATGGGCTTTTTTTTTTTTTACTGTTTTCTCACATTTTATAGACCAAACAATGAATTAATCGAGAGAATCATCGGCATGATTAATTGATAATGAAAATAATCTCTTAATCTCTATGTACAGCAATTCACTTTAATGTCTACATGTCATATTATTTATTGTAGGCTACTAATGTGTTCCAATTTATAATGTCTTTTTTTTTCTTATTTAAATGCTTCCTCTTGACTGGATTGTTTTGTTTTACTGGAGCACTGGAGAAAGAAAGACAGAAAGAAAGAAAGGGTTTGTTGTGTGCATCTGTTAACTTCCTATGCCTCCTTTAAAACCAAATTGTTCCCTCCTTGAACATTACATGCTGCTATATGGTGACTCACAGCTGCACAGTATCACACCAGAGAAAGACAGAGGGGTGTTATATTCTGGTTAGGGGGCATTCAAATCCAAAGCGTTCACATGTAGACACAAAGAGGCTCCAGATAAACATATGTTAATCAGATGCTGGTCCTGAAGCTCCAGCCAGAAGCTGCATCACTGAAATGATTTCTGTTCATTAGACCGAGCTGAACAACAGAGATATAACTATATATAGATATAACTATATATATATATATATATATATATATATATATATATATATATATATATATATATATATATATATATATATACTCATTTAGTATGAATCCTGGTTGGATAAAAGAGTCACAGACAATGTGAATGGAGAGAGACAGAGAGAGGGGGGGGCTCAGGTAGGCCCGTCCATTGATTCAACCTACACGTTGCAGAGAAGGCTTACTTACCCACGACATCAGTCTGAGGATGGTTCGGGGATGCGTGAAGAAGGCGACCGGATCGAAAGCGACGCTCCCGGTTTTCCCGGCGCCGTACGGGCGCGCTGGATCCATCCCTCCGGCTTTGTGCAGCCTGACGCCCGCTGAGAGAAGGAGAGGAGACGGTCAGGGAGCTGCGCGGAGCGGCGGCGTCCTCCTCCAGCCTCTGAGTGAAGTCACACCGCGTCACCAGGAGCAGATCACAGCTGCACCGCAGAATTAACTGTCAATTATCATTTTTGTGTTCACTCCTGTTTTATTGTTGTTGTTTTTTAAGATTTAAGGCTAATTAAGAGGATTTTTTTTGTCCAATGAGAAGATATAGCCTAACACAGACTATGCATGACCCATACCAAGCCAATCATTTAAGGATGGGCGATATTATAATATTATTTTTCGACTCTCAGTGGCACCATATCGTGATGATACAATCGTTTGGTATTGTTTCACAAAATGTTGTTGGAACTAACTATGTTAAAATTGTGATTAAAAGAAATTTAAGTTTTTGTTGTTACGTTACACATGTGAAGAGTTTTGACCAATGGCATAGCAGCAGGGCTGTAACCAGGGGATAAAGCCCCAACCCCTTAAAAAGTAGCCTTTAGTTGTTGATTGTGATTTTTTTCTAGATTATTTATTCAATTGACTGTTCAATTACAATTTCTTTAATTTTCTCCAAATGAACATCTAAATGCTGTTTCAATGTCACACAGCGAGGAAACATGATGTCATCAATTCCTTGTTGTTTTTGGTCTTTTTGTTAGATTTGTTAACAAAAACCAAACTATCACATAGATTTCTCAGAAACATAGATACATAACATCAACAAACATCTTGATAAGAATCTTATATTTATTTATTTATTTATTTTAATGGACCAAGAGATGTGGGCACTCTGAGCAGAATATTTAAAGAAAACATTTAAAGAAAACATTTGTCAGCGCTCTCTGGTGGACAAACTGTGTAATCCAGAGACAGTGTATCTACATTACCTCAAACATATTTTTGACATTTCTGTACTGCAATTTTTATGCTACTTATAAGCTAAAATATTAGCAAATACGATATATCTGAAAATAAAATCAGCCGATGTTAACAACCATGCAGATGTATCGGGCAGGCTCGATATAATTATTGTTAGTCTACAGTTACATGTCAAAAACCTTTTTGGTTAACTAAATAAAAAGTCTTGTGACCTCAAAGTTTTCAACTGAAGACTTTATTGGATTTGATTGGACAGTCAAGACACACACAAACACACACACTACTGTCTTTGTTTCTGCATTAAAGCTCATCTTTGGTTTGGTTGGCTTTTTTTGCCTCTTCAGCTTTTGCGGCCTCAATGTACTTCCTCCTGTCTTCATCCTCCTGGAGACACAAAAAAAGAGAAGTTTATTTTTAACAGAGATAAAAAAAAAGATTGCTCACACACACTCACATACACATGCAAACACACACACACACACACACACACACACACACACACACACACACTCAAACCACTGCAGCGATGTTAGTGAGCCAATCATTTACCTTAACTCTGTATTTTTTGGCTTTCTTCATCTCTTTATCTAAAAACTTCACTAGGTCCTCCACCTTCCTCTTCCCTTGGTAAACCACCACCTGACAGGAACACAGATTTCACATTCTGAACATTATTACCACAATATAGCCTACGTCAACTTTCCTCCCCACAGAGCAGAGATAACACATATAATCCCACATTTTTCAGCAGTCATTTGACAATAGTTTGCTTCTTTTATGCGCATGACTCACAGGAATGTGTTACAGTCTATCACACAAAAATAATCATTGAGATGCTCCATACTCTTTCAGCATATAGGGCAGGAAACAGGCAGAGTGATGGGTAGGCGCCCTGCATTGACATGTTGATGTCATTAGCTGAAGCATCGATGCGAGCGACGACCACGCCCTCTCGCTCCTTCAGGGCCTCGGCCAACTCCTCCCACAGTGGAAACAGAGCACGGGACTCCGGACTGTAGGGAAGATCTGAAATTCACATATTTCAAAGATTTTTAAGTATAGGTTACGAGTACAAGGATAAAAGAGTGGAAAGCTGTGCAAAACAGTAGATTATGAAAACAGTGTCACCCAGGGAGCATTTTGAACATTTTTGAACGTTCTGTTGTTTCGATATGAGGATGGAAAATGCTAAAAACGACCTATCACCTTATGGTTTGGAGGACTTGTTGTTGATGAGACTGAATTGAAACAGTAAAGGGGCTGGAAAATCAAAACAATGAGCTGAAAGACGCTCAAACGCTCTCTAAAGCTGAGGGGAACTTGTTCATATAAAATGTTGATTGCTGCAGCTTTAAATTGCTGTTCAAACTATGTTTAGTTACACTTTACTTGAAGGTATCTACATAAAAGTGACATGACACTGTCATGAACATGTCATAAATATTATAAACACGTCATAAACATTTATGACATAACGCTTCTTTTAGTAAGTGTCATTCGGTTTTTGTCATGACAAGTTATGGTTAGGGTTATGGTTAGGGTTCATGTGTCATGACAGGGTCATGTGTGCATGACAGTGTCATGTCACTCTTGTGTGGATACCTTCAAGTAAAGTGTTACCCAATGTTTACATGTAACCTTAATGTTACAATTTCAACCAAATTTAGCGCAGTATTAACTTCAGTGTCTAAGTGTTTTTTTTTTTACCTGCAAATTACCAAAAATCCAAGCTTACTGGGTCAGTTTTAAATAATACAAGAGTGTATTTACGTACAGAACAGGACAAAAACAGTGTTGTTGGGGTTAAATGCGACTTTCTCCAGAGTAATTCCCACTAGCTCCTTCACCGGCTGTTTGTCCCATCCTTCAGGTATCGGCTCACTCTGCATCTTAGGCTGTAACATCAACAAAAACACATTATTTATATCAGGGATGAGTTGTTTCTCTAGTTCCTGTCACTTGACACATACTACAGTAAATGGGAATGAATGTTACCTTAGCCTTGCCATCTAGATAGGACTGGCAGAATGATTTTATTGTCTGTACATCCAGAGTGTCAGAGGGCAGGTGATAGGTGACATGGTCGGTCAGGTTGACCAGGCGGATCAGAGGAGCTTCGAAACTCCGAACTCGGAAGTACTCCATCAGCCTGCCGTTACGAGGCTCATCCACGTCCACCCACACAAACAAAATCTGAATACACAGACATGCAGACGTGAAGTAATCCATCATCTTCTAATATGTGTTTCAATGCTGCTGTTTGAAATAACTTGTTTGGTTTCTACCTTCAACCTGAATGCTTCTGCAGCACCGTTAAAGGCAGAGTGGATCTCCTTGAAGCCAGCAGAGCTTTTGTTGACAAAGAGGAGGGCGTGGTTTAACACAGGTGATGTTAATATCTGAGTGGCTGTCTGCAAGAGAGAGAATAACATACAGTTAATACATCTCCGTTAACAAGATGTCAGTGTGACTGAATATGCATTTAGCATTTTGCTATACAGTGACTTGCCCTGGGAAATGTCCTTTTTTTACCTTTGTTAGCTACCTGTATGTTGTCAGAGTGTTTTTTTATAGCAAGGTCAACAAAATATCTCTTCTTTTATTTTTGTCTAGCTTTGTTTTTAAGTGTTTGCCGTTCAAAGGTCTCCAGAAACTTCTCAATGGTGGTCTAAAAAGACAGAATTTTTATGAAAAGTGACCCCACATCTGTAACTTGCACATTTTGCTGCTTAAAGGTTGCACTATGAGCTCCTGCATGCCGTCACTTCTGTTGACATTCCAAGTAAATACCAAACAAAACAGAGCAAGCTCGCCCCTCCCCCCATGTTTCCGTAACTGTCATGACTAACTGGCTATCACTAACCCCCACCCCCTTCCACAACCATCTTGTCGGTCATTGGCTGGAACATGGTTTGTTGTATTTTGGTGCACAGCCTGTGCCCCTAGTGTTTGTTTGACGTTTAGGACTCCTGTGTTGTCTCCTGAGACTGGGCTTTTTCACAGTGTATTCAGGGGGCAGGCAGCTAGCGGATCAAGGAGAGATGCCTACGTTTTGAGACAAAAATGAAATCGTGCTGAAACCATGCAGGAACTCATAGTGCACCTTTAAGGTCTATTACAACTAACTTGTAAATATTTGCTTTTAACATTGACCTGTCAGGCCCACAGGGAGTGAGTGTTTAAGTTGCGAAATCCACGACTTCGAGTACTACAGATTACTTACTTAATAATTCAAAGTTAACCCTTAAATGGAGAAGAACAAAGACCTAGTTAAGAAAAGTCAGTTAGTGTTTTTTCCTCAATTTACCCAATTTCATTACTTTTTCAAAATATGACTTTAATTTAATTTTAATGTTTATATCTTTAGGATGGATTGACCATTAAGTATGCAGATTTTAAATATGAGAACAAAATCTACAAAATCAATTAAAATGTTAGGCCTAATGTGAAGGGAAAAAGTATTTGACCTTCAGATTTTCCTCTTAAAAAGACGGTTGATTGGAAACCAAAACACAAACTTATTATAAAGACTATAGAAATTCCTCAATATATTAATATGGGGAAGTAACCAATCTCAGTGAGTTTAAATAAATAAAAAATAAAAAAACAGATAACATTTACAGAGTTGGGAGTAGTTATACGGTTGTTTGTGAAAATGTACCATGCATTTAATACTCTACCTGTCCGGTGTACTCAGTGACTGGGTCCATCTGGTAGACAGTGATAAAAATGATCAGCATCTCTTTAGATGTCTGAGGCATCATTTTGTAAGCCTGGATGAGCTGAGACTGCAGCAAACACACAAATAGACACACACACACACAAACACAATCACACAGATAAAAATGCAATTAATTAATTCATGTATTCTACCAGCTTGATGCGATGGTTTAATTATTTAAATCCCATCTCTTTTATCCAAAATGCCCAGAAATGTAAATAATTAAGTCAGCACAAAGAAAGCACAGAGACGCAGATACAGCCATTTGTTGTAGGTGTATGTTGTACTTAAAGTACCTTTTTGAACAGCAGTACAACATCATGTTGGAGACCGTATTTGGTGATGACTTCATTGTTCTGTGTCACAGCAAAGTTAATATCAGGAAGGTCGATGGCTGCAGCGTAAAACACCTGGACGTACTCGTGGTTTAGCTCCTACACGCGCACATAAACAAAAACACACACACATCTGTTATTCAGACAATTGATAACAGTCACAACACCAGTGAGAAGCTGGAAAATTGAACAGCTGGTATTCACCTTAAAGAATCCAACCACCGTCAGGTCCTCGGAGGCGTCTAATTGGCTCAGATCAGCGATGAGGTCAGCAGCAAACCCAGCCCTCCTGTTCAGCCAAGTCAAGATGGACGCCGAACTCTGAGGAACTTAATCACAATCCCAAATAATATTGAAGAAATATTTTATTGGAAATATTTACTTTCTTGCCGAGATTTAGATAAGAAAATTGATTCCACCCTGGCCTCTTAGTTTTTTTCTGTGCGAGGTATGCTACTGTAACTGTATGTCATTTAAAGTTGACACTGAGACTGCAGTAGCAGTATACACTTAGGATAAGTTAAGCAATTTACTTTTTGAATGGATGTGTTATGGCCTAGAACTGGGCTACTATTACTTCTATTAACTCCAGCTCCATTCATTTTTGGCTGATATTAATGTACGTATAAAGGATGTTATTTGGACATACCAGGACATGGCACAGGGTTGTTTTTATCTCCAGAAAGGTACAGCCTGATTGTGGCGAGGCCTGTCACATTGAGTTCTTTAGCCAGGTCCTTCTCCTTTGCCACATCAACCACGGCTAGTTTGACCTCTGACCCCTGGAGCTCTGCAGCAGCATCTTCGAACACTGCTGAGATGCGACGGTCTTCTCCGGACAGAGGAGCAGCTACACACAGAAACAGATACACACGGTAAGCAGTGGTGGAAAGTAACTAAGTACATTTAGTCAAGTACTGTACTTAAGTGCAATTTTGAAGTACATGTACTTTACTTTTACATTCATTTTCTGCTACTTTATACTTCTACTCCACTGCAATTCAGATGCAAATATTGTACCTTTTACCGTACTATATTAATTTGATTACTTTTTTAATTTGATGACTTTTATTTTCCAGATTCAGATTAATACAAAATAGAACACAGGCTAGATATATTATGGTATCATTACTGCACATAAATACAACTCTACCCAGCAGTATACGTATATAAAACATATATGTAGATAAATTAAAATTAGCTCCACCTTTACCAGCTGCAACAAATAAAGTGATGTACACTTTAAAGCACCAATAATTATAATCCAATAACATAATATATAATTCTGAAATGGGCCATTCTGCAAAATGACTATCTTTTACCTATGCTACTTTAATAATATTTGGATGCTAATATTTATTTTAAATGCATGACTTTTACTTGTAAGAAAGAATTTCTACAGTGTGGTATTGGTACTTTTAAGTAAAAGATCAGACTATAAGTGAATATAAATAAGGACATGATGATCATTTAGTTGCTCTTATGATGTCATTTTTACGCTTATAGACTATATAAATGTGTCAAGCTGCGTGTGTCTTTGTGTGTAACTTACAGAAGTGCACCAGCAGCTGCTTATATGTTCTCAGTGCCCTGTTGAAATTTCCTTTCTTCAGCTGTAAAACTCCATCTTTCTCAGGGAATGATTTGTCTGCTTGTCGGTCGGGTTGTTTGCCAGCGACGACAAACACACAGAGACAGACGGCCATCACCCCAAGCAGCAACTGTGTCCTCATGACGGTTCACCAACAGACTGAAACACTGGACACTGGAGCAATCTTGATGGGAAGGTATGAAGGGAGTGGTAAAATGAAGCCCTGATAAACTGTGTGTGTGTGTGTGTGTGTGTGTGTGTGTGTGTGTGTGTGTGTGTGTGTTCTAGTGTAACTATATTCATGGGGTCCAAAAACCGGGAATACAGTATACTTGTGGGGTCCGGACAGCTTTGCGGGGGCAAAATGCTGGACCCCACAAGGTTAAAGGTCTGTTTGAGGGTTAAGACTTGGTTTTAGGATTAGGGTTAGAATTAGGTTATGGTTAGGGTGAGGGTAAGGGGCTAGAGAATGCATTATGTCAATGATGGGTCCCCACAAAGATAGTGAAACGCACTATGTGTGTGTGTGTGTGTGTGTGTGTGTGTGTGTGTGTGTGTGTGTGTGTGTGTGTGTGTGTGTTCCAGTGCTGAGCTGGTGGTTGTGAATGCTTTTGTTATCTGCCAACTAGACCCACCGGTCTGTAGCTGATTAACTCTCCTATCTGAGCCCTGCTGTATCTCTGCTATTGGCTGCTGCTCATATCAAGTATATCACTAATATCTAAATGCCCTTTGTCTAACACTATTAACTTCAGCAAGGTCAAAATGGAAGCATACACACTCATTAAACACACACACATTATGCTCAAACATATGCAAAATTCACCCACTTGCTCAGATGTTAGAAAAATAAAACAACCTCACAGCTTTGTCAACCAAGGCCGTCTTTACTTTCCTATCAACATGATAGAATGATAAATAATAATATAACAATATTTCGATTTAAAAAAAGAGTCCAACTTGGCAGGGGTACAGCAACGGCAGGTGAAGTGCATAGATTCAGCAGCACATATCCTTCAACCACAACCTTCACCCTGTTTTCTACCCACGGTAGTCACACCAGCTGTATAGCACAGTACATATCAACTCCATGTCGTCAAAGGAATAGTTCAGCATTTTGAGAAATATGCTTTCTTGCCGAGGGCTAGATGAGAAGATTGATAACATATTCTCATACAGACTCTGTCTGGTAGATGTGAAGCTATAGCTAGGAGACAGTAGCTTAGCATTAAGACTGGAAACAGAGGGAAACAGCTAGCCTGGCTCTGTCCAAAGGTAACCAAGTCTGCCAACCTGCATCTCTAAAGCTCACTAGTTAACATGTTAGTTATTGTGCAAAAACCTTATGTAGATTATATCTTGTGTAAAAACATGGGTATTATTGCCATGTTCACGTCATGTCATGTCATGTCAGAAAAAAATCGTTCAGTGGTAGTTACATCTAAATAAAAATCCAATATTTACACTAATACAATCAATTCAATGAAAATACATGTTTTCATTTTTTTCATAAAATATTGAATTATGCCATACGATACAAATCTGTTTAGAATAGGGCAACTACTTAGGCTCTTTAACTTGTAGTTATGGTGGTTATTTCCATGTACTAATATGAATAATTAAGGTGTTAGTTTTACTGCCCTAACAAAGCTAACAGTATTTAAGTCACCTGTGTGGGTTTAAGTTGAATGTGCAGGGCCATTGAAAGAATAATTATGCAGAAAAATGCATTAGAGCCTGTTAAATCAATGTGTTTTCCAATAGGCATTGTTTACTTAAAATAAAATCATGTCTGCCATTCAAGTCAGGACAAGTTGCCCCCTTCATCATAAAAGTAAACATGAATGTTAGAGTTATATACATAAGAAAAAGACAAATAATACAGATTTAGTTATTTTAGTATTTAAATATAGAAAATACAATTGTATGTACAATTGAATGGAAAACAAAACAAAAACCATGAATTAAGTCCCTGGACTGGACATTATCTTGTTCTTTATAAACGTCCGCTGTTTAGTCTGTGCTCTATAATGTTGTAAAGAATCCTGCACACATTTGGTAAAATGCACATGCAGGGATGGATTCAGTATTCTCTTTCTCTTCATTGATTTGTATTAAAACTCCCACAGTACATTCTAACAAAGAGTCAAACGTCAACTTTTTTCTATATGTATAAAAAAAATGCTCAGTTATATATAATTAAATATTTTTTGTAACATAGACTCACCCTCTGTAGGTTATAAGATGGGAATGTTGTCGAAAAGCAGCGGTGAGTTAAAATTCCGACAGACTCTTCAAGTTTTGTTAGCCACGAAAAATCATATAAAATCGTCCGTATATAAACCTCTCAAACGGCAGAAGCCACTCCTCTGTCCGTCTCTATGTTCAGTGCACTGTAAAAACCTTAGATTACACACACTTATCACCTTACATGCTTCTCTGTGTGCTTATGACAAACTGTAATGTATCTATCTTGTGACAAAAATATGTTATGAGTGGTATGGGGACAAGGGGAGCCTTATCAATCCTGACAATGTCATCTTCTGTATGTGTGCAGATGCTTTCCACACTGTGGGCAGGAATGATGTGCATCTTGTAGACTTCGCAACGCAAACGGAATCAGACAGCAACCACAGATAAACCTGAAAAACACACACACATGCAGGGACAAAATACAGAAATGATGCTTTGTTAAAGCTGGTTTAGCACTCTGATTTTAAATGTTCATGCATGTGTATGTCTGTGTCTCACCCCATCAATGTGATAAGTAAACACATCCACCAAGCAATCCTCCCAGGCACGTATGTGACTTTAGAGGTGACAACGTGGTGGCAGTGTGGGCAGCATACCAGACCGGGGATGTCTCCCAGATGTGTCATTAAGATGGGAACAGGCTGTGGTTGCGTTACGACTACTGCTGGCTGGGTTTGTCTGCCTCCATCAAAAGCTCCAACTGGCATTCAGAGGGTACAGGAAGGACAGAGCAGGATATCATGAACAAAACTAACATGAAATTTATTTTCACCCGTTGGTTTGTATACCCTATTAAGAGCAATATATTACATTGTGTAAATTGGGTTATGAATCCAGTGTTTCGTGAAGGGGACGTCCCAGCAGTTGGCAGAGTCAGTACAGGAAAAGAATCTGGCTGGGTTGTTACTAGAAAAAAAGTAAAACGTCCACATTAGTTGTAAATGTATCTTTTTCTTTCCAGACTCCAGAGTAAAACAGTATTTTTCTTCCCCAAATGCAAAACAGCATCCAGAGAGTATACTCTTCAAACTCCAGCATGGTGTTTCAGGGGTAAATAGACTGCAGTACAGTACTACCTTTCTACCTTACTGGACAACACGCTTTACAATTTGCCTTTCATTCACACACACATTCATACATACATGGTGGCAAAACAGCCATGCATGGCGCTGGTCTGCCCATTGGGAGCAACTTGGGGCTCAGGTCTTGCTTTTAATTAAAGGGGCCACAGCCGCCTCTAAACTGTTAAACCAAGCTTTAACAAAACGATGATGTAAACCAGCACAGTGAAGGTGGGGGGATGTGTGCCAGTAAAGCTAAGAAGACAACCCTTAGTTGCCTATAACTTTCTCTCTAATTACTCATTTTAAATGCCAACACGGCTGAATACACAGTAGAGCCATTTCCATTAATCTGTAGTCATTTTTATTTTGTCAGAAGACATCTGGAGCATGAATTAGTCAGATTGGTTGTCTGTCCCACTCCTCACCAGATGTTCTTTTGTTTGCCAACTGAAAAAAAGGGCAAAGAAGAGACGGTAGTCTTTTTCACAATGTTTCACTTTGGATGGATATCTCTACAAATAATGACACCTGTTCTCGTTTCATAAAGATAGCCACAATAAAACAACTAAACAACAGCAAAACAGCACAATCTCTTCTTTACTTTGCTCAGTCTCAGCTCCTTAAAACTCATTTCTGCCCACTCCTGCTTTCTGTAATCACTGTGCTTGAATTTTCAGATGTATCCATCCTGCATACAGTTTTCAGAAAGATTAGTGCTCGGAGGCAGAGAAACAAAAGATGTCTCTTCAAATTTAGCAAGCATGGTGGGTGTATTTCCAGTGCCACCTGATGAGTTGTGAAAGATCCAGGGAAAGATGGAGCAGTGGGAATTTATCTTACCTGCTTCTACATAGGTGGGAGGAGGTGTTGAGGGGGTGCCCAGACCAGTATGGTGAAGAGTGGCCTCCTCATATGAAGGTGGTTCCATCAGGAGATCCACCAATCAAACAAGAAGCTAATGATAATGAGAAGATACAGCAGATAATTCACATGTAATCGACACACAAAGACACACTCTTGCACATCAGTGAGGACCTCTCCTGGACAACAAACACTGCATCACTAGCCAAGAAGTCGCAGCGGCGCCTTTACTTCCTCCGCCAACTGAAGAGAGTGAGATCCCCCCCCCCCCCCCCCCCCCCACCCATCATGTGCTCCTTCTACCGGGGAACCATCGAGAGCACCCTGTCCAGCAGCATCACTGTGTGGTACGGGAGCTGCACCGTCTCCAACCATAAGACCCTGCAGCGCACAGTGAAGGCTGCTGAGCGGATCATTGGTGTCCCACTCCCCTCACTCCTGGACATCACCCGCCTCACCCGCATAGCAACCAGCATTGTGGGTGACCCCAGCCCCCCTTACACAGCCTCTTTAGCCTCCTGCCATCTGGGAGAAGGTACCGGAGCCTCCAAGCCTGTTCTAAAAAATCAATACAGCATAGTATCGCAATATTTTCTGTGGCAATACTGTATTGATACACAGATGCCAAGTATCAATCTTATATTATATATGTATTGGTCAATGTGTCTGCTTGACAATCCCATTTTGCAGCAATACAATAAAAGTGAGATGAACAAACAGAGAAATGTATCTTTTTAGTTAAAACAGATGTTGACAAAGTTTCCTTTTGGGGACATCATTTGAAATTGGGAAAAATTTGAAGTTGGAAAAAAGGTAATAAATTGCAATACATCACAGAATATTGTATTGTATTAATAATATGGTATCGTGACATAAGTATCGTGATTATATCGTACCGTGAGGCCTCTGGTGATTCCCACCCCTTCTCACCAGGCTGTCAGGAAGCTCAACACCCTCCCATCTCTCCCTCCCCTCCCCTCTGCCCCCAATAACTACATTTTCAATTGCTCTGTATGTCTGGCACATATCGCAGAATTGACAATAAAGTTGACTTGACTTGCTGGTATTTAGTGTAGCCTAGTAAAACCTGTTAATTCATCTATTTGTTAGCAGGATCTTAAAAAAACATGTTACAACAGTATAAAAATGGACTTGGCTTTGACAAAATTCCTGCGTCAATTAGCAGACGTAATTTGCTCAATTGTCATTGAGACGGTTCAGTTGTC
This sequence comes from Zingel zingel, assembly GCA_023566125.1. Lineage (NCBI taxonomy): Eukaryota > Metazoa > Chordata > Actinopteri > Perciformes > Percidae > Zingel > Zingel zingel. The sequence goes on along the minus strand of CM042317.1, from coordinate 5,139,493 downwards.
AAGAGACTGAAAGACTGGAAACAAACAATATTAGCTGTCTGTGAACAATGTAGTAAAACCGGTCACAGCATGCACTCGGAAGGACTCAAAAAAGTCATGGAGGTGTCAGTGGACACCGGCAATAAGATCAAGAAGGACGTTTATATCCTAATTTACCAGAGACCAGCTTTAAAAAGGGTTTAAAAGGCTGGTAAGCGGAACTTGAGTTAAGATCATTTTATCAAACAACAAACGATTAGTTTTGGGGATGTAGATCCAGATCCAGTTGTGGAATGATTTCACAACGTTGTAATGTAGGAACATCTTACTGTTTTCTAATTGTTGCATGGAAATAATCAAGAATATTTATCGCATGATTGTCTATTATATCACGTACAGTAGATCCGGGCCCAGTTGCAGATTTTCTCTTATTATTGGTAGAGGTATGTGCTCCTCCAAGTGCTCTCTTATTCCCATACTACAACATGGCATGTCCTCAGTTTTGCAGTGTACATGTAATAGTTCTGTGTTGTCACTGCTGTCTCTATTTAGTTCCTAAAGACTACTACTTTCTACCAGTCCAGTGTGTATGAGGACACTGAACATAGGCTGTGGGATATGACGTAGCTGCAGTCGAAATCTGCAGCTCTGATTCTGTTGTGAAAGTTACTGGTATCTCCTCCCTCCCCTGCTATAGATCAAACAATAGAGCGGTATGCTCGAGGTGCCTGTGTATTCACCAGTCTGACCTTTCACCAGAGAAGCAGAGGTTTAAAGTGACAGTGTCAAAACAACACAACACACACTGCAGCATAACGTTATAGTTATTTCCAAGGCAAAGTAAATATCCTGTCAAGTTTTGAACATTTCCTTAAGTACTTTCAAAGTTAAAATGTAAAAATCATCACAAAAACATGGGCAATTTGATCTCCTTGACTGGTACAAATAACTGTATAGAATAAGTAACATTATAAAATCCAGAGCACTTCATATATACAGTAATACAAACACCATAGAGTAGATTCAGAGAGAATGTCAATACATATTTATATAATATAAATATATAACATTTTTTTTCTCTTATTAACTAGTTGCTAGTAGCAAAGGAGGACACAGAGGATTCAAAAAACATGATGGACTTTTCAGAAGAGGCAATTATCGTCACTCGAGTTTCTGCGTGTGAAAGTCACAGTCCTCTGAACGTAGCCATACTGAGAAATCCAGAGAGAGTTGTGTGGAGCCGATAGTCTTAATTAGCTTTGTAGCAACTCATTTGGCAATGGCTTGAATGTACTTAGTTACATTCCACCACTGTATTTTTAAAACAGGTCATACTCACTATAATCTTAACACAGTTCAAAGGCTCAGTTAAACTCGTACTATAAATTGAAAACAACACACTGTCCTTACAGTATGAACACAGTTACATCTTGAATCATGTAATTCCCCGTCACCATTTCTCCAAAATATGTTATCATGCCAATAAGTCACCTTAAACAAACAGTAATTTTTAACAGTAATTCGAGCTCACATGGGACTTCTTGTCTAACATGAACAAGACACATCCAGAACTGTGATCCAAAGAGGCGCAGACCTGCCTCAGTCATAAACACACTATCTGAGAAGAGAAGTACATGTCCTACTTCACTTATTAAACAGTGTAATGTGTGAGATATATCAGAGCAGTGGTCTTACCTTGGACAAATGAGGAAGCTCGGCTTGCAGGAGGCAACCCATCCCATGTGTGGCAGACATGACATCACAGCCTGTTGAACCTGTTTTCCTCTGGAATTAGAAACATTTGACTTCTCACAAACTGAAAACCAAACCCTCTTTTCCCGTTTCCCTTCTACGAACTGACATTCTTCACTGCCTTCCCTCGGGTGATTATTCCAAATCCTTCTCTGGTAGCACTTTATTTACCTCACAGCAGTTACTGGTAATCTGCAATATTTGCTTAGCATGTATACATTCTTTTATTTACAAGAAAATGAAATAAAATCAAGTATGTGAATGTAAAAGTATTTACTGAATAACATTACATTCATTTTGCTGAAGCTTTTATCTGAAGCGACTTACAATAAGAGCATTCAACCATGAAGATACCACCCAAAACAAATGCAAGAATTATGCAAGTACATAACATTCATCAAATAAGCAAAACTGCTTCAGGTGCTACATTAAAAAAAACAAAAAACATTTTCCAGCCAGCACAGTAAACAGTTGGGATTTTGTTAAGTGGTAGCTGGGTCCCCCTTCCAAGGCCCAGGCCCATGCAAAGGTCTATGGTGCTCGAGTGGGTTGGATAAGGGGCCCAATTTGGAAAATTTGGTCCCTCTGTCCATATTTCCTGACAGTGTGCCTGTGGCTGCCCCCCTTGTAGTGGGGGAGTAGCAAGCCGTTTGGCAGTAGCAAAGCGTAGTGGATGGCTAGGGTGGATGCTTTGACAATGTCCTGGATGTAGGATGGGCGTGAGCCATTCGCAGCACACTAGGCAAGTGCCAGGAATTCAAATCAGATTCCAGCTGCCATGGGTGCGGAACAACAAAATAACATAATAGTTGGGTGGAAATTACAAACTAATTATTGCCTGTGAGTATTTGTAGTTAGAAATGTTACATAAATATAAAGTAATCACCTAGTATTTACAGTATCTTGGTTAAAAAAAAGGTAGTATGAGAGTTCCTTATCATATTCTTTATGATTTGTTATGCTTTTTCCATTTATTCATTCATTCATGTTTAAACAGGGTGGTCCAATGAGTGAAGTTCACTCTGTTGCATGGTGAAAGATAAAATAAATAAATAAATAAATGGTTTATAACAATATTTGTTGTGTAGTTGCTGTAAGCTATGGAGCCCCAGAATTGTTCTATATATATATATATATATTAAATAAATTATAATGAAAAACCGATTGTTTAAAATGTATAAATCAAACAGTAACTTAAAAACTCAACTCATTATCATCTTATTTTATATTATTATTATTTTTTTTATAATAACAGAGTTTTATAGGAGTTCATTTATATTTCAAAATGCCATTCTTCAAAAGTCTGTTTTTATTTCATGTCACTTTTTATGACAGCTAAATATCATGTTCACCGTACTAAAACCTTTAGACTTAACCAATGCTGGATATATTTAACATTAGAGATGGAACAAATATTTAGCCAGTAACCATAAAACTGAAAAGCTGTTTATAAAGTAGTGGATTAATATAGTATTATACAGAATTTAAACAGTTACATTCCCAGTTTTTAACACAGATTGTGATTTATTTTAGATGTTTACATGTATTTATCATATATAATCACTGAATCACTTTGTAAATATATAATATCTACTTATGATTCATGGTGCCCAGATGTTAATGACTCTGGTGATCCAGACTTTTACTCTATGGCTACCATGAAGTTGACATTTTAGTTTGTATACAATATTTTAACATTTCAACCACAATTGGATGTGAAATGCACCGACGCACCTCCTTTGATCAGCCAGCCATTATTTACGCAACACTTGTCTGTCTGTCTTGTCGATGTCACTTAGGAATGAGAAGCACAACTTTGTTTCTATCTTTCAATGTACTTCCTCCTGTGCCTCATCACATTTCCTCTCTTCACCATTAACATTTCATTTCTTCCCTTCAGCATTCTGTCCACTTAAATGTCTCTTAATTTCCACTTGCAGTAAATTTGGATTATGGTGACTTTCATGGCACATGTAGATAATTCTGATTAATTTATCACAAAACAATCTTGCATGGTAAAGTTATTTATGTTTAATTTATGTTTTTCATTACTCCAGTCAAAGTCAGAAATAGCCTAAGTCATATTTAACAATGTTACTTACTTGTTACATAAACGTGTGAGAAATTGAACTCATTACACATGATATGAGATATTAAATGTAATATTTACACACAGTGACTATTATGTTGTAAAAAACAAATCCGGTTTTGTATTAAATCAAGGATTAAGACAAACCTAAGCAGTGTTTAAGACCCATTGTAACCCAAATGAATTGTATTAAGAATAATTGGAAGGTTCTAAGTTGATCCTGATTGGCCAAAAAACCAAAGTGACATCACAGCTCATCTTTAGATGTTTCATTGGTCGGTACCTCTGCAGACTCATCGGCCTCCTGAAAGAGAGAAAAAAGAAAATGGGAGACTGGTGAGTGGAGTAGATTTATAATTACGGGAGAAATATATAAAGTAGCAGTAAAAATACAAACCTCATTAACAACGGCGTCACCTTCCTCATCATCCTTATCTTCCTCCTCATCACTTCCTCCCTCAGGCAACACTCCTCCATTATCCAGGAACTTAGACAGGGTCTCCAGATCCCTATTTCCAGTGTAGTCGACCACCTAGGAGGAAGAGACAGAAAAAAAGACAGGATGAGAAATGTCTAAAAGCTCTAAAAGAATCGTACAAACGTGTACGTCTGTATGCCGAGCTTGTGTAGTCGAACATGTGTGGAAGTTTGTATGTGTACCTCTTTGCCACCAGCTGGGAAGTATTTGAGCGTTGGGAATCCCTGGATGGCAACAGACTCCGCCTCGTTGGCTGTGGAGTCCATTTTGGCTATGATGATGTCATCTTTGTCGGTGTACTTTTCTCCCAGCTGTTCCCAGATGGGAGTCAGTTCCTTACAGTGTGCACACCATGGAGCATCTACACACACACACACACACATACACAGTGCTGTTAGAAGATTAAATTAATTGGGTAACAGGTTTATATTAGGGGGTTTCTGAACCCTATCTCAAAATACCTAAACTATCCCTTAAAGTTATTTCAACATAAAAAACATAACAAAACATAAAAAACACTACTTGGGAGTGATTTCAGATGCAGCCAGTGTTTCTTAAGAAATGTAATTTGGTGAGTTAATGAACACTGAGCAGGAGACAAAATCAACTCATCATTGAAGGCAATAGCTAATGATTTTATGGTTGGAAATAGTTCGAACATTTTTAAATTTATAATATGATTGAGTTTGATGATAAAAATATGAGTTTATTTAGCTAAATTACAGTTTGAGTTTTACAGTGCAGACTCAGGCAGGCAGAAAAACTGTCTTACAGAACTCCACAAAGACGTTTTTGGTCGGGTCCAGAGCAACAGACTCAAAATTCTTCCCCACCAGGACTTTGACTGGTCCTTTATTCCAGTCCTCTGGGATCTCCTCAGACCGATAGTAGGCCTGCACCACAAAACAAGATTGTTAGTTATATTTAATGCTACTGTTTGACAAACTATGAAACTGTGTGTGTGTGTGTGTGTGTGTGTGTGTGTGTGTCTTACCTCGGCAGTGCCGTCCACAACGTCTTGGCACAACTGTCTCAGTGAATTTGCGGTAAGCTCCCCGGCACCAATGCGGAACTTCTTTCCTGTGTCCATGCTGATCAACCGTGCAGTGGGGGCATCGTTCTCGGACACGCCGAAATAATTCAGCACATTAGACAGGGCTTCTGTCACATCAAGCATAACAAACAGCATCTACGTAATACACACATCAAAACAAAGACAATAAGGTTAAATTAAGTTTGATGTCTTTCTGTCACTGACTTTATTTAAAAGACAAACTCTCACACACACACACACACACACACACACACACACACACACACACACACACACACACACACACACACACACACACACACACACACACACACACACACACACACACACACACACACACACACACACACCTTGCCCTTGAATTCTTTGGCAATGGTCCTGCAGTCGTCCAATATGGCTTTGTGACTCTCCACAGAGGAGTTGATGATCAGCAGGCTGTGCAGGTGGATGCTGGAGGTGAAGATCTTATCTGCACTCTAAGAAAGAAATACAAACTGTAAAATATGATTTCAATATAGTTTAAATTGTATATGTCTAATCATGTGTGTGTCTGTTTTACCTCCTTGCTGAATGGGATGATCAGCTCCAGGCTGTTTTCCTTGATGAAGGTGGTCAGATTTGTTTTGTCCAGCTTCCCTTCTTCTGACAATGAAAAGTCTGCTCTGCCGTCATCAAACTAGCCCGCCCGCACGCACGCACACACGCACACACACACACACACACACACACACACACACACACACACACACACACACACACACACACACACACACACATTTGTTTTACTCAACCACAGCAGACCTAACCCAAACCTTGTTATCTATTCTAATTCCGAAACAAGAAGCAGATACTGTAAATGTATTAGTCATTCCAGGGAAATGACAACAAATGTAATAAGTGCTTAAATGTGTAATATATGTATTAAACAAAGATGGCAATTGTGTTATTTCATTGAAAATTCATTATATTTTTGTGTGGACTGATGGTTGGGCAAAACAACCCAAGCCTTCAGCCCCTGGGAATTTGATTTGATTTGGTCATAAAAAACATTCATATAAAACCCTTGGCCAAATATTCACAAAAATAAACACAGATTTAATCCAACACGGGACTTAAATATAATAATAATAAATAAAATAAATAAAATATGGATGGATTATGAGACAATCGGCATATAAAAAGCACCCCACCACCACCACTCCTACATAGGATCAAGACACCCGGACTGAAACAGTTACAAACAACATCTTCTTCATCCTCGTTTGTAGTTGCTTTCTCTTTGCAGTCAGTCTGCGTCCATTTGTGGTCGTTTTGTGTCTCTTGCTAATTGTTTGATTAACTTTTTAACAAAAATGTTACAATAGCAGTCACTTTAAATAGTGGCTCTGATCCAGGGGCCCCTGACCCCTTGATACGTGTAACACAAACAAGATGCTGCATGACACACAAAAAAAGTGGTCCTGGTACCTTCTGCTTCAGTATATGGCTAAATGTAACCCTAAACCTAACTTAAGCCTTGTCATTATTCTAAATCTAAATCCTAAAAACAAAAAAAACCCACTTTTTTAAAGAAACCAGAATCAGCAAAATATCAGAATCATATAAATCTATCCTTGTGAGGACAGTTGGTCATTAAAAGGGAACATACTGTACGCACTAGATGGCAGCAAAGCTAACATGGTCACACCTTGTTGTATCTTGGTTCTATCTTTCTGACTCTGTGCCTTTCAGTTAGTATCATAGCATGGTCGTACCTTTTTGAAGAGCACCACTGAGTTGGCTTTTACTTCATACTTCTGGAAAACCTCCGGACTCGCTGACACAGCAAACTCCGTTTCAGTAATCTCCAAAGCAAGCTCCTTGAACACCTTGGCCGCCTCACTTTCCAGATTCTAATATAGATATAAATACAAAAATGTTAATGGAAATATAAGTATGTAATTATATGACTTATTAGTAAGGATAGATCAAATAAACAAACATACATCAAAGAATCCTACAACAGTGACATTATGGGATTCAATGAACTGAGCTGCAGAGTCTGCAGAGTCGAGCTCTGGAGCACCGGGGCCTGCACGGCGCTTCATCCACTGGATTATTCCATTTGCTGTCCTCTTACCTGGAAAATGAAGGCATGTCAGAGATATTTTAGGTGCTTTGGCACACCAAGATGTAAGATTTTTTATTTATTTTTTTAAATCACAGTGTAGCTCAAACCAACCAGGTTATAAAAAATTTACAAAAATAGATGTTGATTCAGGCAAACAGGAAAACTTTGACATTTTGGGAAATACTTGTATTTCTAAATATGAAGCTACATGCCAACATTTGGTTAGCTAAGTGTAGCATAAAGACTGGAAACTGGTGAAAACAGCTAACCTCTGTCCACAGTTCAAAAATACCTGTAAAGCACATAAACGTTATATATATTGTTAATTTACTTGCAAAAACTGAGGTGTGAAAATGACACATGGCTTTACAGGGGGTTGAAATCATTCATCCAGTACTACCTTCGCCATGACAATTACTAAACTTTAGAGGTGCTGATAGGTAGATTTTTTGGAGAGAGCAATGGTAGCTGTTTCCCTTTGTTTGTAGTCTTTATGCTAAGCTCAAATCAACCAATCAAAGCTAAGTTAAGACAAGATAATCGCCTCCGGGGTAAGCTTCACCTAGCACACAACAATGAGGGTGGTTTCAATGTTGTCATCTAAGAAAACAAATACGCGTGCTTCCCAAAAAATGTCCAGATGTTAAAAGAAAACATAAAATCAAATAAGATGAAATAAAATACAGTTGATTTGCACATTCAAACATTAAAGACAAAATACCGTTGATCCAATCAAACAGCTTAAGTCATGTAAAAAACGGTAGACAGGTTTAACAATGAACAGGTAAGGTAAATATACACACACACACACACACACACACACACACACACACACACACACACACACACACACACACACACACACACACACACACACACACACACACACACACAGCTGTTCAGGTTACAGTTAGTGATGACTAGGCCCATGTGGTTGTGAATCCGAGAAGCTTGACAGTGGCTTTATATTTTGTGTGTTTACCAGTTTAGTCTACAGTTACGTTGTGTGTGGACACTGGAGCACTGGAAGGTATGAAGGGAGTGGTGAAATAAGGGGCTGATATGGGTGTGTGCGTGTGTGTTTTACCATTTTACCATTCTACAGTTACATTGTGTGTTTACCAGTGTAGTCGACAGGCTGCTTGCGGTCTCCGTTTACAAACAGTTTCAGAGTTGGGAAGCCTCCGATGTCAAACTCTTCGGCCAGCTCCGTCTCTACTGTGGCGTCCACTTTGGCCAAACGCATCGCTGCTGCTTCTTCTTCCTCCTTCAGCTTCCCAGCAGCCTCTGTGTAAAGAGGCTCCAGCTGTTTGCAGTGGCCACACCAGGGAGCATCTACACACACACACACACACACACACACACACACACACACACACAGAGATAGTTAATCTCTTTATGCAGCATGGGACTGCGTTTAAATGTTTCCGTGTAGAAGAAATACTGGAAATCAATAACCAAAGCAGCAGACATGCAGCTACTCAACAGGCCTCTGCTCTGTCCAGTTGTTGCTATCGCATGCAAAGATACACATGGAAATAAGCTGCTGATAGCAACAGTGGCAGTTTGGCTCAGGCTTTATCCCCTTTTCTCTTTTCCTTGTCTGGACCTCTCCACTCGCAGTGCTGAGGTCATCTGTGGGAGAGTTGAACCAAGAGAGCATCTGGACAGGAGAGGCCACGTGTTTGCACATTTGTATGATAACGCCTCAGAGCTCATGAGAGCTAGAACAGACAAAAAGACATGTGTTCTGTGATAAATACTCTAAACTCAAGTTAAGTTGTCCCACGGCCTTCTTCAGCTACATTTTAGTATGCGTTTCCAAGGTCAAGAATGAACCTCCATATCCATGCTACTCTGCATGTCTTCTTTAGGAACGTACCATTCTTCGACACCTTTTAACACAAAACTGGTCAATAACAATCCATTTTAGCCCAGAATATGTTGCCACTGATGTTGTGTGTGCTAAAAAAGCAACACAAATGTAACATAGTCTCAGAAAAGAAAAATACTGTAGATTTGATGAAACTCTTTGCACCTATTTGGCACAAGAGTTTATTCATCATTAACAGTGTGCACTCTACATTAGATATAAATCATAACTACTTACAGAATTCAACCAGTAGATACTGATTCTCGCTGAGTGCTCTGGCAAAGTTGTTGATGTGGAGAACCATTACATCTTTCTCCTCCTCTATCTCCGTTGTTTTCTCTTTCTTTGGTGGCTCTTTGGTGTCCTCCTCCTCTCCTGGATTATCTTCTGTCGTCTCCCTCAATGCGTCTTCTTGTGTTTCTGTCTGTTTGGCGTCTATGTCGTTGGCCTGGGCGCAGGAGGCCCACAGCAGGCCCAGCAGAGTTATGGACAAAAGTGTGTGCATCCTCATGTTTGCGTTTCTGCTCTGGTACCACTGCTCATGTGCATCTGTACATGTGTCACTAAAAGTTTGTACCTTTATGTGTCTAAGATGGAGAGTGTGTCAAAATTTTACTGGCCTTTCCTGTCATCCAATCAGACAGTGTGCCTTCACGGTACTCTAAACCAATCAAATACTGCCCTGTAGATTCAGAATGGAGCAAACTGGATGACTGACTTTCAACGCTACAACTCTTTCCCTCCTCCTTCTTCTATTGACTCTTCTCTGACAATTTTTTTTATTGTGTCTTTAGCTTTTAGAACTTGTCGTCACCCATCAGATGGTAGCATGTACATGTGTATACTTCTTTAATTATTCACTCCTCTCTCTCTCTGGGCCTTATCAGACCCTCATTTACCTAAAACAGCAAGAGAGCACAGTAATTATGTGGATTTTTATCTTCCCTCAACTCTTTTATCTCACTATTTCCATTTATTTAATGTAAAGCAAACACTTTCACCTCTCCCTCCTCTCTAACGTTAACAGAAAAATCCAGACCTGAGGGCTATTTGGAGTCGAGTACAGCCAGTAACATGTCAGCAGTTTCATCCTACGTGTTGTCCCAGGAATGGTTGTATATTTGAATCCCCTTAAAATGCTCAGTTAACTAATGTATTATTCTAATAAATTATGAACTTAAAAAGGTACTCTATAGCGCGCACTGGTGGCCTAGGGGGTTCAAGGTCCTGACCATAGACTGCAATGTCTGATTGAGGACCATCATAACCTCTCACTTCTCACTCCCCCCTGCCATCTCCCTACTTTCTCTAATAAAGGCATAACATGCCCCAACATAAAACAGCAATTTAGTATTGCACTACCATAGAGTTGGGAGACCTATGCCAGACAGATTAACTAAGAGGCCGAAAAGCAGTATTTTACTGCCATCTGGTTGAAAGTTTTAAGCCCTTTTCACCTCTGACCACACAGCACCTGTAACCACATCCAACAGTGATGTCACCGTCACCGTGAGGAGGTCAAGCACTGGAATAAGGCAAGAACAATATGAATGGATTTTCAATTTTCAATTCCTGAGACAGTTTGATTTTGCATCAAAACAACACTCTCTGCATGACTGGATACCACTAGAAGTTAAAAAGTTTCTTTGTAATTTTGGTGAACTGACCCTTTAGTACAAACACAATAGAAATGATAAGCTGCCAAAGGAAAACTGTGCACAACACATATTGATTTGTTTCTGGGTTTTTTTTTCTTCCTTTTTATTAAACTTTATACAAGTATCTATCAAGGTTAAAAAGGACATGGAAAAAGCTGTGAGTCCCAGCAGGCTGTGGTGTTTAATGCTGCATGTGTGTGTTCCCCGTCAGTGTGTGTGTGAGCTCCGGGTTTGGATCCCAGTTTGCCAGCAAGTCACTGAAGTCCGGCTGAGTGCTGTCGAGGGCGTGTGTGTTGGGATGTGGGAGTGGGTTGTAGTGCGTGTGTGTGTTAGCGTCTGTGTGTGTGCTGTCCTGCGAAGGTGTGTCACCGTTTGTGTGTGTGACGTCAGGTGTGTTGCTGAAACCGACTAGAGAGCAGCAGGGGACTGGCTCAGTCCAGAAACTGAGCGGGAGATGCCGCTTGATCATTGGTCGGCTGCGGCCCTGACTCGGAACCCTGTGGTTGAACAGTTCAGCCAGGGGCCCCAAACTGCTGTTGCCCTTAGCAACCCCGACTCCTTGATCATCAGCACAAGTCACCATGCTGTTTTCTTGTTCCTCTGGACTTCCCGCTCTTGCGATTTTCAGCAGGTCGTCATAGTAACGCAGACGCCCGCTGGTTGTGACGGAGACCGAGTCGCTGTAGATGTCACAAGCTTCTTGATCACCAGAGCAGCGACCAAAATACCGCTGGATGTCACGGCTGATGAGATCTGCAAACCTGAGCAGCTGCTTGGTCACATCCAAAGGAAAGTGGGCGGGATTTAAAAAACCCTCCTCCAAACATTCCTCCTCTTCCTCCTGAGCTTCAGACTCTTCATCCTCCTCCTCTTCCTCTACCTCTCTTTCTTCCTCATCTCCCCTCACCTCTGGCTTTTCCTCCAGCATCTCCACATCTTCGTCTTCCTTGCATGGAGAGCATGGGAAAATCAGGGGGAAGTAGGCTGGAGTCGGGGCCTGGACGAGGAAGTTTCTCAGGATGCCTGCCGCCATGTTGGCTTATTAACGCTGGAGAGACAGTTACAGAAGAGACAAAGTAAGAATCAAATAGGAAAGCAGTTTGTTGACAGGATACATTTTTTTTTAAATTGGTTGAAAAGGATAAAGTTGTATTACCTTAGCCGCCAGGTTCAGTTGAATGTGTGTTGAAGTCCGAGGAAAGGTCTGTCCTGGGTCATTGATGGATCCACTTTTCTGTATGTGTGTGTGCATGTGTAATACTGGACCGCCAGGATGGTCACTGTATATATACCTCAGCACACGGCTGCAGACGTGTGTGTCTGCCGTCGGATGAGGCAGCTTCCAGAACAAATATTTGCATGCCGGATGGCCAAACACATTTTGTTTACTTTATCACTGGGCAACCGGGGAGGGGGTCCAAGGCTAATGGATCCTCTGCTAGGGGATGATGGAGAGTAGTTACACACACACACCACTGCTTTTTCCATCTCTGTTATCAGGCTAGTTAAAGGATAAAAGAGCATGAAATCAAATCATATGCTGTTTTGACTTCTAAAGGGGAACACTCTGAACAGACATCAGCGGACGGAGATACAGTGCAACCTGGTTGGACACGGCTCTCCTCATGACACACCATAATGTTCTTTAAGCGGAACTCAAAAGTACACGACATTAAACTCACAAGAGTCAACCACGTCAACCTCCCAAAGGTCAAATCCTCCTCTTCAAAAAGATGATTGTGTGCTTAGACACACCATCAGTTTTACCTACGGCTATTGACTGACTTGCAGAACAAAATCAAACACAGAATAAAAAACTAAAAAGCCTTGTGGGCAACAAGGACCTCGAGCAACAAACGGCTTCTGACGAGCAGATTGCATGGCAGAGCTGCAAGAATCATTTTACTTAAAATTATATTTCGGATTTTTTGAGGTGGGGTTTTATGAGGTACTTATCCACAGTCAGTGTATTACCTACAGTAGATGGTGGTTTGCACTGGTTAAGAACCAGGCAGAATGACAGGCACGGCAGCTTAGCAATGTACTGCTGTGGTAGGGGGCAGCAGCTAAATTATTTACAGCCACCTAAAAAAGGCCCACATATATAAAAATCAATATTAGTTGAAGTACAGTATATTTAGAATATTTCACAACTTTACCTTGCTGTCAGACATTGCTTTCCGATGGGGAACTGAAGCTGCTATGCTCGCTTTAAAGGAACCGGACTCCTTTGACAAAAACAGTAATTTTACCTCGTAGAACATTGGAGTAGCTGGTATACCGCTGCTTCGATTGGTTAGTTAGTTTGTGTTATTGTGTGACTTTGGTGATTTAAAGGGTTAGTTTGATTCACCAAAGTCACACAATAACACAAATTGTAAACAAATTTCCATAAAATAACCAAAACCAAAAATGTGGCCGTATCTCAATGCAGACAGTATAGTGCCCCTTAGCCCAAAAGCTAATGAGTTCAGTCTAAAAAATTCGTAAAAACAGTTGACATATATTTTTATTTAAAAAAAGACTAATTTCCTAAAACAGCTGGGCAACTTTTAGCAAATAATACTCAAAACAGGGCTCTATTGTGTTTGCTGGGGACTACTTTCAACTGTGGATTAATACACATTCAGTGCTCTGGTGAGTATTTACAGTAGCAGGACTGTGTAAATGGGATTGATTCAAAATAAACTACAGTGTCATCTTAATGAAGGAACATGTCATTTCAAATGACCATCAAATTTCTCTACAAAAAACGATGTAATTTGTAAAATAAGTGTAATGTTTGCATGATCTCATACTTCACTGAAGCTCTATAGAAATCTGCACTGAAAATTAGTCATAATTTTACCCTACTATAATGAAAATATTTGAGATCACTTGGGCAATTTTAATTCTTTTTTTTTTTTTGCATTTCTTCAAAATTTTACCAGAAATATTTGAGAGCTTTGGCGTCATTGAGATCTTTATTACCATTAACATAAAGTGCAGTGGATTCAAACAATGTTAGGCAGCACAATATTTGTAATTGCCATGTTGCCTTTGGAAGATAAAGTCATGCTAGTTTACTTTACTGTAGATAACACAGAATAAAGTAAACTTATAGTGTGTTACTGAATGGATAACATTTTAGTGCATGTATATAACGTGTCAATCATAAAATCAATGATTTGATGATTTTAAGTCTCACTGATTAAGTCCTGATTTTACTGACCTTCACATCTGTAACTTTGTAAATATGTGCATGTGCTTCTGTTTATATGTGCATGTTAGCATTAATATGTGTGTGTGTGTGTGTGTGTGTGTGTGTGTTATCAGGACACCCTGACTCCCCTGGCCTGCCTGTCATCAGTATCCAGGCTTCTGTGTTGATTTTAGGACTGAAGATCAATAGCGGCAATATGTCAGCTCTCAAGAGCCTGACAATGAATTACACACGCTTTTAGGCACACAAGCACATGAACACACACACACACACACACACACACACACACACACACACACACACACACACACACACACACACACACACACACACACACACACACACACACAGGCTGTTCTACGTGTAAGAAATTAACACATTTTCGAAAGATGTAAGAACAGTAGTGTTTCAATTTCTTTTAGATGGGATTAATGATAATCCGTTCCTCTGACATATAGGTTAATGCACACTAGTAGAATAAATTCATTTTACAAGAAAATGTAATACTATAATTTGTTCTATTAAACTAATTTGTCATGTAAACTCTTTTGATGATCCCTTTTGCACACATTTTATGTCATCAAAACTTAAACTCAACTTGTTGCGTTACAATGCACACGTTCACACTACCTGTATTTTGTTCAAGAAATTACTGACATGATTTCAGTTCTTTTTTCTTTTTTTTTTTTTTTTTAAAGGGGGTTGTGCTTAATAATACATTATACATAATAATATTCAAGACTTGTGCAGGTGTAAAGCATCCCAGTGAATCAGAAGCATGGGTACATCTTGTAATGTTAAACAAAACAAATATGCCCTGTGATAGACTACTGACATGTGCTGCACTTTGTACACCCAACATATACCTCAATACTGCCCCATGATGTGGGGTACATAAATGTCACGCTAACTACACTAGAAAAAACGTTGCCAAGGAACATATTCCAGACAGCATTTACATTTCATCACAAATCCTAATTGGAACAACAACAACAACGTAGTAGAGAAACGTAATTGTTTCAGGAGGCAGGGTTGCCAAATGCATGCTGGTTAGGCTTTCAAACCCCAAGCACGGAGGAATCAAAGAATGAATATCGGATACAACAAATATTGAGGAGGCACAATGTATGACCAAAGATTTTTTATTGAAACAATCCATTTTTATGCTTTCCACATGTATACAACTAAAATTGACACAGAAAGGCTCTCAAAAGTTACAGACAAAAAAAAACTAAAAAAGAAAAACTACTGCAAAGTAAAACACTAAATTAAAAGTCCAAATTGTCAAACTGTAAACGGTTTCCATCATCAGTATCAGGTCTTTTAATAGCTGTTCTCAGGCTTTGCCAGAACCTGGGCATCAGGCCGTCATCATCGGGCCACTCCAGGTACGTCCTGGAGTTCATGACTCTCCGCAGCTTGCAGAACTTCTTGGGGATGGTCTCTTTGTCAATGGGCTCCAACAGAATCAGTACAACTGTGTCATCATTTTGGTCAAACAATCTAAAATGGGTGTAATCCAGCTCGTATTTGCACCATTCACTCCTGACAAAATGCTGAGAAAGGACAAACAGAGTTCTGTGACTCTTCTCGATGGCGTCTATGATGTTGTCCAAGATCCAGCCTCCGGGAACAAAGTCTCGCTTGTGGAGGCAGAGCCGAAGAGGAGGCTCTGCCTGCTCGAGCTCCGGGACCAGATGAGCTTCCACCCAACCAGAGTCCATGTCACTGTAGGACACAAAGGCGTCATACTCGAGCTCTCCCTTTTTTAACTTTGGCTTCCTCTTGGCTCTCAGCCAGGCCCAGGTCATCTTCATATACCACACAACACTGAATTTGTGACACAAACCTGCAATGAGCAGAAACACCAGCAGGATGCCTGAGCAGAGTACAGAAAAAGCTAAAGCTGTGTGGCATTCAAACACTGACAACCTCACGTCTGCCGCGCTCTCTCCTCTCACGGCGTCCGGGGAGTCACAGATGTACGACTTAAACTCATCTCCAAAGGTGATTCGAAGATTCTTCCAGTCACTCGTCATCAACGCTACAAAGCCACATGAACAGACATACGTGTCAGAACCAGCCTCCAGACTCTTCAGATTATTATAGCCATTTAGATTATTGCTGCTGAATGTCTGTAAGTCATTGTTTTGAATAGAGAGAAACACAAGACAAGGGTATAAACCCCCATCTGGCAAACTAATGATTTTGTTGCCAGAGATGTATAACACTGTGAGAAAAGGTAGTTCGATGTTGAACACGGTCAAGTCATTGTCTGATAGATCGAGGATGTGTAAACTCATTGGCAAACAAGTGGTCACTTTTGCTAAATGTGTTGATGAAAGGTTTAAGAATTGGAGACTTGGTGGCCAGTAACACGTCTCAGGCATACTAAGAAACACATTTCCACTCATGTCAATGTTTTTAAGCTTATCTAGTTTGGTGAAGAGCTGGCTGTTGATCGAGTGCAGGTAATTCCTGCTGATGTTGAAGGTTTGCAGACTCCAAAGACCACCTTTGCCATCGCACATCATTTGGGTAAGAGCCAGATCACTAAACAAGTTGTCACTGACGTCCATATACTCCAGCTTTGAGAATTCGACAGAGGATTCACAAGGAATGAGGAACAACTTGCAGTTTAGCACGGACACCCTTCGCACTACCTTCAGCAGAGGTTGCAGGAAAAAAAGGGCTGGGAAGCTATAGAACCGAGGGACATCGACGTTTTTGAAGACAACAGCCTCCAAACGGTCCATGTGTGGGGGATACACAATGTCACCCACAGAACTTAAGATTAATTGAGTATCTTCAAGTGCAAACATAGTTAAATTTGAGTCTGACAGCAAATTAAGAAATGCCATACAAGCTGGAACAGTCATGTTAACATTTTTAAAGATAACACTTGTAGTTCCGCGGTCTCGGGTCACTTTAAATGGGAACATTTGAGACTTTACGGAGAACCATGTGTCAGCAAATGTCAGTGTTGTGTTTGGGTGTGCAACATCAGACAGTATAGCTCCTACTAGCGCTTGATTTCTCTGAAACGGACCATTTAGACCAAGTGTTACATATTTAATTGGCTCAATTTGTCGCAAACTTCCTTCTGCGTAGACTTGCAGATTTATTCCATCCAAAACAACCTTTTCAAGATGATTAAGGCCAGAAAAGTCACTTTTTCTGATAGAGTGAAGGTCAGGTCCTCCAAAAAGTAGGGTCTTTAATCTCTTCAGTGGCTGGAAAAGATTGCCTTGACCCAACATTTTATATTTGTTCCCCAAAAGATTCAGGTGCTGAAGAGAAAAAAGGTTCTCAAACCATCCAGCAGACAGCGTATCCAGTCTGTTTAAGGACAAGTCCAATTTCTCCAAATTAGTCAGCGGGACAAATGCTTGCTCCTGGATCTTTTGGATTCTGTTGTTATTCATGATCAAAGTCTGTAAACTGGCAAATGCAAGGAAGTCATTATTCATTATTGTTTGCAGTGTGTTGAATGAGAGATCGAGTTCAGTGATGAGCATTGAAGGTGCTGTAGGGACCGTCCCCAGGTTCTGCCTCGAGCAGTTACAGGCCGTTTGTTCACAGCGGTGACACTGTGGTCTGGAGAGTGAGAAGCTTTGATGCATTAGCAGATCGACAAACGTGAGAAATGTCAGGATTCTCATCTTGACTCCCTATAAAACACAAAAAAAGGAAAGCAACCATTAGGCCTTTTCTTACAAAACAATCAAAGAATAAAAAATATAATCTTTGGCTGTGGCTAATACTGCACAACACAGTCTTATTTATCAAACTGCCCCTACATCATCTGAGAAAAATATTAAATAAAACATTAAATAAATATGACGTCCTTCCTAAAAACATTTTGGGAATTATAACAAAAAAAGACCAGGGAAATACAGTTGCATTCAACATTCAGTTTTACTAAAATATAGGCATGTTTGACAAGATATTTATCTATTTTATTCTAGTTGTTGCTCAAAGAACCCAAGCTCCTAGCTCTTAAGCTAAGCCTCCCTGTTGCAGTCCTACTGACAGTTTAATACTGCAACATTAATTAAAAATGGCAAACGTCCGCTTACTAGAAAATAATCGACACCTGCCAGCCAATCAAAATTCTGGGAATTCTTTGTATAAAATCAGTTAAGAAATTGATGAATAAAAACAAAACATAATTATAGATTACAATTTACATAGCACTTAATGCTATTTAATATTTATACTGTATTTAGTTGTTTCTGTATTTAAATGATATATCAGTATGTGAATTTTAAATTAAATTGCAAAATTGTTAAAATATTTTTTTTCCATTAACAAAATGTTCAATTTTGAAGAAAAAAAAACATTAAATGAATTGATTTGTAATAGCTTTTTAAAAAATTGACATGTATTATCTATATTCAAATAGCGAAAACATCTATAATTACTGCAAAAGCACACTCCATAAAACATGGTAGAAGACAAATAAAGAAAATAAAGTGAAAATACCTTGATGAGTCCCACTGTCTCACTTGCAACTGAAATCTCTTCTCCTTCTTTGGCACAGTCAAAAGCATGACAGAAAGATATATTCACAGATTCAAACGTTTCCTGTATCACTTAGTTTGCTAAATATTTCCCTATGTCTCAGACATTTTGCCACATTAGGAAGTAGAGTGACAGAAAATAGGTTTCCCAGCAGAGCTTGGGTTTCAGATATTCTCACACTAACTTCTTTTTTTTTTTGGTTTCACAGTTCAGTTTAGTGTGGAGAGCTGCCAGAACAAAACAAAAAAGACCAATGTCTTTTTTTCTGTCAGGTTGCCAAACAACTAAAGGGCACTCCTTTTATTTTAACAAAATATTTAAAGTGCTCATATTATGCTTTTTCCCTTTCCTTTATTGTGTTATATATCTTTTTTGTGCACGTTATGTTTATAAAGTGAAAAAGCCCAAAGTCCACCCCAAAGGGACTTACCATCTCCAACAGAAAACACTGTTCACAAACTGCTCCAAACAGCTCTATTGTAGTCCAGCCTTTACTTCAGAGACGAACGTGGTCACTTTGGAACACACGTTATAATGCTCGCCTAGCTGCTAGCGTGGCACGCCCTCATACTCTGCTTCTGACTGGCTAGTAGTCCTTACCTAGGTACTGTCAGGGCACGCCCTCATACTCTGCTTCTGATTGGCTAGTAGTCCTTACCTAGGTACTGTCAGGGCACGCCCTCATACTCTGCTTCTGATTGGCTAGTAGTCCTTACTTAGCTACTGTTCATGTGTGACTCCCAACAAGGATGGAATAGAAGTGAGATGTCTCACTCTGTAACTAAAACAGAGAGCTCAACACACAGGGTGAAAAGAGGAGCTGCAGCGATGTGCAGTACAACAAAAATATGGTGTTTTTTGAAAATGAAACCATGTAAACCTATTCTGATATAACCTCTAAATACAATTATGAAGCTGAAAACTGCTGCTGAAAACATTCATGCGAGTGCGTCAGGTATTGTGGCTGACAGACAAAATGAACCAGCCTGTTATCAAGCTAGATGTATCAGTTAAGACTCTTTACTGCCTGTAGGTGTGCATGTGGATTAGTCTTTATGTTTGACCCTGCACAGGGAAAGTGCACATATACCATTCCGACACCCTATTGGTTTGTAAGCGATTCATCGCACTCGCACAGACCCGGTGCTAATACGGCACCGGTGCCTTAACGACCGTTATCTACCGGACCGAATAGCAACTTGGATTTCGGTGCCACTTAAATGTTTGCGCTTCTCTCTGATGCTCCGAAAACAGACGTTAGAGGGAACTGAAACATCGCCGCACGGGACGCTAGTCAACACTAGCTACACTCGACAGCAGGTAACGTTAGCCTACCGTTAGCTAGCAGCTGGAGTAAACACGGTTAAAATGCTGACAGCTAAACAGTGTAAAGTGTGACTGTATTTCACTGTAGAGGATTCTAACACCAGACTGTAGCTGCCGTTGTCTGAAAAACACAGACTAGAGAAACCGAGATAGAGAGAAGCGCCGTGTCACCTTTTTCAGCCCTTCTGAGTTTGCACGACGCTGAAGTTGGCATCCGATTCGCAGCTACCGATTCGGCAGTTAAGGGGAAATTTAAGGGGAACTTAAAACTGTCCGATTCAGCAGGGAAACAGGTTTTTTGAACCTCTTACTGTATTGAATGAGTGTTAGTCATTAAGGTAAATTATTAATTATGTCTAAAACACACTTTTAGATTTGTGAAAGCTTTATTGTCTTTATGAGAAAACAATAAAGGGTTTTCGTTTTTCGTTTTTTTCACATGTAGACCACATTAGACCAGGTCCAGATCTAAAACCACAATAGCTAGGCTTGTCAAATCTGGACTACCTTATCCCAGAGAGTCTAAGAAGTCTTAAAAACACAGTTTGAGATTTGTGAAAGCTTTATTCTATTTGTGAAAATGCAATAGAGGGAGATTTTACTGCTTTTTTCACATGTAGACCACATTGGACCAGGTCCAGATCCAAAACCACAATACTTAGACCTGTCAAATCTGGACTACATTATCCCAGAGAGTCTAAGGAGTCTTAAGAACACAGTTTGAGATTTGTGAAAGCTTTATTCTATTTGTGAAAATGCAATAGAGGGAGATTTTACTGCTTTTTTCACACGTAGACCACATTGGACCAGGTCCAGATCCAAAACCACAATAGCTGGGCTTGTCAAATCTGGACTACCTTATCACAGAGAGTCTAAGAAGTCTTAAAAACACAGTTTGAGATTTGTAAAAGCTTTATTCTATTTGTGAAAATGTAATAAAGGGAGATTTTACTGCTTTTTTCACACGTAGACCACATTAGACCAGGTCCAGATCCAAAACCACAATAGCTGGGCTTGTCAAATCTGGACTACATTATCCCAGAGAGTCTAAGGAGTCTTAAAAACATAGTTTGAGATTTGTGAAAGCTTTATACTATTTGTGAAAATGCAATAAAGGAAGATTTTACTGCTTTTTTCACATGTAGACCACATTAGACCAGGTCCAGATCCAAAACCACAATAGCTGGGCATGTCAAATCTGGACTACATTATCCCAGAGAGTCTAAGGAGTCTTAAGAACACAGTTTGAGATTTGTGAAAGCTTTATACTATTTGTGAAAATGCAATAAAGTAGGGCTGAAACGATTCCTCGAATAATTCGATTACAAAAAATCCTCGATGCAAAATGACTTGCCTTGAAGCTTGGTTAAATCAGTGTTACTAACGTTGTATCGCTGACGGACGGTGTTTCCGCTACTGTCGCACACCAGACGCTGCTCAGTCTGCTGCTGGCGACACATGCCAGAGGTAAATAGTGAGGGGCTGAGAGAAGAGACCGGCTGGAGGAGACCACAGGAAGGGTCCAAAGGTTGGAATCAGTTCAAACGTAATTAAAACTAAAACTCTGTACAGTGTGTCTACTGCAAAATCAAACTAGCTTACCACAATAATAGCACGACGTCAGTGCTTTAGCATCTCAACAGAAAACATGGAGTCTAACTTCATCATCCATTCCACGAAGAGGACCGACAAAAGTCAATCACAGAGTCGTATGGACGATGAAACTACATCAAACACAACAACTACCAAAATCAAAGACAAGAAAATACGTAGTGGTGACCACGATCTGAGCTGACTATCCCTTCAGAAAAACAGCTGATTGTTGCGCATCTCTCTCTCTCTTTAAACAGCTGATCAACAATCTAATAGCACAAGTGTAACAGAGCTGTGTGACATTATAATCAAATATATTAATGAAAATAGGTTAAGTATAACTAATATTTACATATAGGTCTAGTTTTGGTTGTTTAAAAACGTAAAAAAAAAATTAAGTGCTAGATCAATCGATTACAAAAAGAATCGATAGCTGCAGCCCTACAATAAAGGGATATTTTACTGTTTTTTTCACACGTAGACCACATTGGACCAGGTCCAGATCCAAAACTACTACACCTAAACTTGTCAAAACTGGACAAGAATTAACCCAGAGAGGCTAAAGAGCCTTAAAAACAGATTTCAGATTAGTAATGCTTTTATTTTATTGCCACAGCATGGCCTTTGCTAATTGACATTTAACGTAGAAGTCCTCGTCTCTCCATGCCATTTCTTATACCCATGAGCAGGTCTTCCTTCTCACTTCAAAAGATAAGTAGAAAAAGTTATTTTTACCCTTTGGAAATCAATCAAAATATCTTCATATATTTCATAACTGTGAATAAGAACTAAAAAAAAGCTTTTCATAAAAATGTCTTCATTTATAGATAAAATGAAAACCAAGCACACTAATGTCTAATGATGTTGCCTCTAACACAGGCCACAGTGCAAGCTTTGGCTAAGGTGAGGAGGATGACATTGGCAGAAGCAGTAAGAGAGGTTGAACAGGGCCAGATGGAGGAAAGGTGAGAGAACAACACTTACGTTGAAGGAGAAGGATTTGAAGAGTAAATTAAACCATTGGCAAATCTATGAAGATATTTTGATTGATTTCCAAAGGGTAAAAATAACTTTTTCTACTTTTCTTTTGAAGTGAGAAGGAAGACCTGCTCATGGGTATAAGAAATGGCATGGAGAGACAAGGACTTCTACGTTAAATGTCAATTAGCCTCTCTGGGTTAATTCTTGTCCAGTTTTGACAAGTTTAGGTGTAGTAGTTTTGGATCTGGACCTGGTCCAATGTGGTCTACGTGTGAAAAAAGCAGTAAAATCTCCCTCTATTGCATTTTCACAAATAGAATAAAGCTTTCACAAATCTCAAACTGTGTTTTTAAGACTCCTTAGACTCTCTGAGATAATGTAGTCCAGATTTGACAAGCCCAGCTATTGTGGTTTTGGATCTGGACCTGGTCTAATGTGGTCTACATGTGAAAAAAGCAGTAAAATCTCCCTCTATTGCATTTTCACAAATAGAATAAAGCTTTCACAAATCTCAAACTGTGTTTTTAAGACTTCTTAGATTCTCTGGGATAATGTAGTCCAGATTTGACAAGCCTAGCTATTGTGGTTTTAGATCTGGACCTGGTCTAATGTGGTCTACATGTGAAAAAAACGGTGAAATCCCCCTTTATTGTTTTCTCATAAAGACAATAAAGCTTTCACAAGTATAAAAGTGTGTTTTAGACATAATTCATAATTTACCTTAATGACTAACACTCATTCAATACAGTAAGAGGTTAAAAAAACCTGTTTCCCTGCTGAATCGGACAGTTTTAAGTTCCCCTTAAATTTCCCCTTAACTGCCGAATCAGAAGCTGCGAATCGGATGCCAACTTCAGCGTCGTTTTGCAGGTATGATTTTAACATTATAGTCATTATGGCTTTTAGAAAAAACATTGTGGAGGTGGGGTAGTGCACTATAGGCCTCTGTGGGGGCTACGCTTTTGTCCTTAATGGCATTTTTCCCCCTTACATTACTTTTACACTTTAAGTAGTTTTGAAACCAGTACTTGAGTTGATACTTCAACTTCTACAGAAGTCTTTTCAAACCCTAGTATCTATACTTCTACTTGAGTAATGAATGTGAATACTTTTGACACCTCTGCCAAGAAATAAAGACAGGTAGGTAGATAGATAATTACTACCTTATGTAATTAAAGAGACTGATTTGTTGTAAGTACAAAAGTTTTTTTATTTTATTTTCTATGATCAAAACTGCAAAACATCTAGAAAAATATACAACAAATGCTTAACCTTTCACAACATTTAACATTTGAAAATGGGAACATAAAAGAGAAGGAATATTCACATTTTCCCCATTAATGATAAAAGAACATTCATTTTTATTTCCTTTCTTTTACATATCAATGTTTTATATGTTTGCAATTATTGTTAAGGTTCTTCTGCTTTGTTTTTTTTTTTTCCAATCTATTTTAAACATCTCCACAGTAGCCAGAGTCGTTGGAGAGTTGTGAGTTGGAGCTGCGGTTAGAGGAAGAGTTCCATATGTCCAGGTTCATGTGTGGGCCGAAAGGGTTGAAGCTGGAGTACTGGATGGGAGCGCACCTCCCCTCTGGCTCTCGGGTAAAGGGAGAATGAGGCGGGGTGATGGGGGACACGGGAGACATCGGGGCTGACCGCTCAGGCTGAAAGTGGCTCTGGTAGTGCTCGCTCTGGGGTGTCCAGATGGATCCAAACAGACTGGACATGGGAGAGAGGCTGCGGGTACCCGAGAAGTATGGCTGTGGAGAGAGAGGTGATATAAGCTGTAAAGTATCTGCGGTATTGTAGCCGCTTTATGTGCTGTCCAAAGTTGATTCTGAGTATTATACTTCCATGACATTTTCTAACCTTACCTGTCACTGTGCTCTGCTACCTACGGCCACTTGGCAGTCTGTTCCCTGCAGTGATGACCTGGCTGTCGTTTCTCTGCATTTTTAATCTCGTCTCTCCTTTTTCAGCCAAACTAAAAAGGACCTCTCCGCTCTAGTTTCTCTCCACCCTCAGCAATAAAAGTTATCTTTTTGGGAGTCGTAGTGACTAGTGGTTATGACGCGTGCCATGTAACGGCAACGTCTCCTTGTCTATTTCTACACTTTTTCACATTTGCAAAAGGAAAAAATATCATAATTATATTTTTTGAGAAACAAAAATCCATTAAAGCCTTGTAACTTGCCTACAGTACTCAAACATGCAAGAGCCCAACCATTTTTCCTACGTCTGTTGTCAAGACACTATAAGTAGATGTAATATGCTGCTAGTAACATTTAGAATTTAAAAGTTGTGCAGTGATGTTATGTAACTTTGGATAAAATTACTCACTAATCATAGGTTTGATGTTTTTAAATGTCAAATTATTACACCCTATGGTATAATTCAGCCCGACAGATACTGACATTTTGAGACCAGTATTTGAAAGTAAGACATTCAAAAGAAATAAAATATATAATAGTACATTTTAAAAACCACACATGAAAATTAATTACTATAAAAACTATCAATTAAAATGCTACTTCAACAAAACTGAATTAAATAAAAATTACACTTGCAGCTTGTAGGACAATTATGTGTTGAAATATATATATTTTTTGTATATTTGCTAAAATACACATAGATACACTGTTTGATAGAATATGGTCAGCAGTTAAAAAAAGGAGAAGCAGCAAATAAATGAGAACTGATAGAAACCCACTTTCAGTAAGACTGAACCTATTAAACCAGACATTCTTGTTCCTCATTTTTAAATCTGACACGGAGATCAGAGTGATGCAAATACAAGAGCTGAAAACTTCCTCTAAATGTTACACGAGTCACAACAGAGAAGCCACTGGTGTCTTTAGTGTCTGTGTACTGCGGTTTTAAAATAACACGACCACAGAAGAAAACATCCAGTTCTACATTAAATCGGGGCGTGCTAATGTGTTCATCACAGGTGCTCAGGGGCTTTCAGTGGACACGGGGAGAGGCAGCAGGTTGATAAAGATCTTGAACATCTTGGTGCTAATCACAGGTTTCAAGCAGCAACCTGCTCTCTCATTGGCCTGGTTCACGTTACACACTTGCGTGCCTGTCGTGTGTGCGGGTTCAGTTTCTTTTTGTAACAACAATGCAACAACAAAAATGCTACTGTGCACAAAAAAATGCTACTTGTAATCACAGCGCAATCTGAGTTGAGTATCTGTTTAATGTTCATAGTGAAGCGTTATTAAAAAAAAAAGATTTTGTGTCGTTATTTCACACATTGTTTCTCCATGCGTTTCATGATTTTAGCCGTTCTAAGTACAGCTAATGCATTAGTTTTTTGGTCGAGGCGCTGTTCGTCACGCCTAGGTAAGCCTAGGAGAAGAGTAGTCATTTTACCTGCATCACAATGTACTAGAGCTGCAACCATTAATTAAATTAGTTTGATCGACAGAAATTTGATCTGCAATTATTTGGAAAAAAAATTCTTTTGCTGGTTTTAGCTTCTTAGATGTGAGGATTTGAAGATTTTCCGTGTCATACATGATAGTAGACTAAACGTGAAACAGAGATACGCTTATATTTTGTGTGTGTGTGATCTCACTAAAACAAATACTTATAGTTATTTTTTCCTGAGTAAACTAAATATCTATAGATTTTGAATTGTTGATCGGACAAAACAAGACATTTGAAGATATCACTTTAGGCTCATTAAAATTACAAAACAGGCATTTTAAAAAGAAACTATTTTCAGACATTTTAAAGACAAAGTAATTAATTGACAACATGCAGATTAATTGAGATAATTGTTAGTACAACCAAGCTCCGCCCGACTATGATAAATAAATATTCAGCTGAGAGCAGCCAGACCAGTTGGTCCTGTTTAAAGCATGAGAGTTCAGTATTGTGACTCGTTACCTTGCTGCCCACACAGGCTGCTGTATCCCAGGTTGATGGTGTTTCCTGAGGCTGTTCCTCACTCCAGCTGGTCTGATTGCCGTGTGCATTCTGGACCTCCTGACCGGGAAAACCACTCGTGAATGTTCCGTTACCTACGAGATGATTAGAACAAACGAATGCTGAACTTGAATCCAGATCAACCCTAAGGAAGCAGAGTCAATGCTTGTTCCAACAACAGCTTTAAGTCTATATCATCACATTTAAATGTAGTACAGAGTGTGATAGGGATATATAACTGGATTAAGGAATAAGACCTCTGCATGTCATGTTTGTACCTATGTAGTTGCTTTCCTCACAGTAGGGGTAAGGACTGTTGCATTGGCTGTTGGCACTACTCCAAGTGAACCTGCAGGAAACAAGGAAACATTTGATGTGACGGTTTGAACACAGACAGATAAAACTGCAACACTGATCTTCTGAAACACAAGGACACATTACTGCAGCACTGGGAAGGTAATTATTCAAACTGTAAACCAGTATCACTTACCATGCCAGGACAGATATAGAGCATCTTACTAATACAGTTATTTTTTGCAGATAGTTTAAACAGAGGGGTGATGTGGCATCAAAGTAATCGTTTTCAGATGAATACACACAATTACCACAGCAGCAGCCATATGGATTTAGGAGACAACAATAGAAAGATATTTTAATTTCTAATATATTAATTTAATTTTCTGTCCAGTTTTTGGACACCAACTCATTCTCCTTCCATGCACGTAGTTCTGCATTTCTGCTGCTTTCAGTATTCTGCTTAAATACAAAAATTGCTTATTGAATTTAAAACAAATTAAATGAAATAATTTCCAACGTTCTTGTATTGAACAAATTGAACATGAAAGCACCACAAAAAAAGAATGAAGTGCAGTTTTCTACTGATATTTTCGTTCAAACAAAAAAAATGGGATGACGATAAAAAAAACAATATATTGTGCAGCCCTAGTCTCTACCAACTCCTGAGGAAAATATCTGGCCCTTCAGATCATTTCATTTTCAACTTTCTTCATCAGCTTTTCACTAACTTTGTCTGTCTGCTGTTCGGTGATGAATTTGTCATTAAAGGAGACCCCTTTCACATTACCGATCATCATGTGATTCATTGTCAATATAAAAATAATTATTTGTAAAAGGTTTTAACAAATCTGCATCCAAACGCTTACCCATTGTATGATGCTGTGGTTGCTGGCTGAGGTATGTAGGGCAGAGCTTCGGTGGTGTTGTATCTGAACTCATTGGTGAGAGGGATGGATGGAGCTGACCACGTCTCTTCAGGCAAATACTGACCAGTCAGGTCTGTGGGAGCACATGACAGCTTTCCATTAGAAATCAGACGCAACGCACAAGCCGTCTTTGTTGAAGACATCGGCAGGTGTTTATTTTAGACTTAGCTTTTCCTTACAAAAAATAAAGAGTTACACTTTACTTGAAGGTCTCTACATAAGAGTTACATAACACAGACATGACACATGAACCCTAACCATAACTTGTCATGACAAAAACCATCATAAACGTTTATGACTTATTTACAATGTTCATGAGACGTTCATGACAGTGTCCTGTCATCTTATGTAGATACCTTCAAGTAAAGTGTAACCAAATAAAGTATGTATTTACTTGGTGGTTGGGCGATAGGGAGAAAGTCAGATATCACGATATTCTTGACCAAATACCTCGATATCGATATTGCGGCGATATTCTAGGGTTGACAATTGGTGCTTTAACAAAATATCTTCACACTTAAGATTTTAGATAAATAATCAACAGTAATGTGGACATAATGCCTAAGTGGGGAAAAGGCAAATAATAGAACAGCTGGAACAGTCTGGTAAGTTCAGAAAAGTACATCACTTTACTGTAATGCAGCCTTTAAAAGCAGGAAAAGACAACATTTATATCATATCACGATATTACGATATCCAAAATCTAAGACGCCCTATATTTACTATGAATGTCTTTACCCAGGTTCCGGTCTACTCCTGCAGCAACAGCAGCAAAACTCGGGGCAAAGCTGGACGCTGTGGGATCTGGGCTTTGGCACGTGTCTTTACGGTACAAACTGTTCATGCTAAACAGAGAAAAGGGAAAAGTTACAAGTCAAACAGGGAACAATATACACAATTGTATATTTCCAAAAAATGATCTTCTAACAATACTAATTATAATTTAGCAGTTGTCGTCAGTGGCCTGGCCATGGCGCATAGTAGATAAATACAATCATCAGATTTTACTTTTTGATTCACACGTTTAAGTAAAAACTAACACTAACCCTATTTTTTAGAAGAAGAAACCCCACTAGAATAGATCAAATAAACATTACTGTGTGACCTGACTGTATACAGGGCTTAAAGTGAAAAAAATCCTGAGCCTGAAACTTTTCTTTTGACTGGCAAAACAGTCAAAGTCCTTCTTCCATTACACAATAAGAAAAGTCATAATTTTTAAGAAGTAAAAAGTTTTGGATCAATTTTTACTTCTTCCATGTTCAATTAAGAGTCAATGGAGATTTAGATATTGCAATAATATCATAATCCTACAATGAATCATTGTGAAAACAAAACTTTCTAGATGTGTTGTTACTTTGGCCAGGTCATCATCAAAACAGCGAATTAGTACATTCATGATTTTGTCCATGTTGACATTAGTTGCTTCATGTACATTTATTAAACACTTTGCAATGTTTAGCTTTTCATATAGCTAGATGTCTAAACTCTGGGACGAGGCCGTTGTGTTTAAATACCTGCCATGCTGATTTCAAACAGACAGCTATGTCAAGGCAGTTTGGGCTTCAGATAGCTTTTACACAGTGGCCATCGGTAATGACAAATCGTGTTCCGCTGTGAACGTGCACACACGTATTGTATCACAAACACGGTTGGTCAGTGAAGGCGCAGTCGCAGCGGTAGCCGTCGTTGTCGGTAACGTACTCGAACGACAGAGTGCACGGACCAAAGCTTTGGGACTAGCATCTAATGACTGGCAAGCATGTTCTTACCGCTGCTGCCGTACAGTATCTTCCTTGAACATGCACTGCAGAAGCACCCGGCCCCCATAATTTGAGGCACCAAGTGCTAAACGGCTTCCCGTCTCCACCCTTTTCCTCTTGTCCTCTATTCATGCCCAGCACCATTTGTTTTAACTCCTTTCTCAACTAAAGCTGTATCTACATGCTCCAAGTTTGATAAACTTTGCCTCCATTTTTTTTTTAGCTGCGTTACCACGGAGACCACACCGCACTCAGCATAGACCCGCCCTAGTTTGCATCTGATTGGGAGTTTGATTATTGGTTAAATGCAGCGCATCAAAAACAAATCCCATGTGGACTTTTTAATTTATTTATTTTTCTAAAATAGTCATATGCCAGAAATCCGGCACCAGGCCCAGTACTTTAAGCCCTGCGTTAGTTAGAGCTGCGTTCCTCTCATATTGGTAGGTGAAATCAATTGACTCGAAAATATTAAACCGCATGCAAGTTTTTTTTTTTTTTTTTTCCTCACGGCCGCACGCCGGAGATCCGGCACGGTGCCGGAATACTTTAAGCCCTGTGTATATTTAGCATATTTGAAAAGTTTGTGGTTCATTATGTACGTTTTATTTAACTAATTTCTTTTAATAAAAGTGCTCCGTACCACCCAATATGGAATACATTTCACATTGACTTTTTTAAACCAAATCTTGTCCACATTACCACATAAATGAGTCAGTTGAAGTTCTTGTGTCCAGTTGAGTGTGAGTGTGTGTGTGTGTGTGTGTGTGTGTGTGTGTGTGTGTGCTGAGGTACCTGAGAGCCTTGTAGTTTGTATTCATGGTCTGGTAGCAATCTCTCTCTACTGGGTAGACGCTGTACTGCATGGAGTCCCCTGTAAAAACCAAAAAGACAAAAATCTGTTTGCACAAATGTCAAAGGAATGTAATTGACCCTTCTCGTCTGTGATACAATCCATGTTTTTCTATAATGATCATGCACTTTGTTAGTTATTGAATGTAACGTAGTACATTAATAGTTCTGGTTTCTCTTAGATAAGAAAGTGCACTAGTGTTCCTTACTTTTTCTAGCTGAGGTAGTGCATGCGTGTGTTCGGGCGTTGGGGTCTTTGTCTCCCTCCACGCTGCTAGCGCTGCTCCAGCTGCCCCAGCTCCCTCTGCTGGCCCTCACACTGCCTGACGAGCTGCCGGAGTCCGAGCCCGACTCACACACTCCACCGCCACGTCGCTCCGTAGCACACTTCCGTCGAGTACGAGCAGGACACACACCTGCTGGACATCAATAAGTCCAGTGAGTTTCAAATCAAGCGTTTGGTTATTGTCGAGTTAGTAAAGCTGCAAAGAGCTGGGACAGGTTCACGAGGACGCCCACCGTTCTGTTTGACGAGGGTCTCAACACTCAGTCCAGGCTTTGGTGCTTCTAACTTGGAGCCGTTGCAGCAGCGGTTCCTGTTGCGGGGTCCAGTGACGTGGCGGTCCGCTGCTTTCCAATCGGGTTCTTTCTCCCTCTCTGGTATCACTACCACATTGTGCTCAGGAGCACTAGGGCCAAACAGAAACAACGATTACACATTTCATCTTACTGTCATTTTATGTCCATTTTTTTTCCCACTGCTGGTTGATGCTCTGTCCCTCTTTAAATATGACACAACAAAGACCAGTATCATATGTCATTTTACTGGAATATCAGAACAAATGTAAATGTATTCATGGTGAGGTCTACCTGGAGACATTTTCTGTCTTCCTGCGACTCCTCTTTCCCTTATTATTTCCAGATGCAGTTCCAGTCTCCGAGCTCTGTGCTTTCTTTTTTTGGTCTTTGCCATCTTCTCTTAGCTGGAGAAGAAAAACAAATAAAGTATTGATGTTTGTTTGTAAATGAGAAGCCACTGGTATTATAAGCTTTGTAAAAGACATAAAATTGAACTGAGTACAGGCATAGTAAATTCCAGCACCTTCCTTACCTCCATTTCAGAACTGTCCCTTTTCTCAGAGTTGATCTTCTCTGCATAGTGCTCAGTGCAGCTCTTCTCTACAGGACTGCACGCTAACAGGCCGGGTCTAGGTCCTGGACCCACTGTGACGTTATCTGGGAAACCAGCAGGCATTTCCATGGGAAACATAACTGCTGCTGGCACTCTAGCTTCTATAGTGCTGTGGGGGTCTTCTGCGGTTGTCTTTTTATCCATCTCACTGATGAAAGCTGGTTCGTTGTTGTTGCAGATATCGGGGTCTGGGGTCAGGGGAGGGTCCAGTGTCAGGTCTTCATGCTCTTCGTCCATTGTCACAGCATCAGACGTCGCTGTGGACGAGCTTGACTTGTATTTGGTGTAATAGAGTGAAACCTTGTGTTTCTTTTGTGGTTGGGACGTGGTGGTTAAGGAGCCCCTCTTTGAGGATGATTGAGGACGTGGGGCGGGGCTGTTAGCCAAGGCTGGAGAGCCACGCCCCTTACCTTTGTCTGAGGTGTGACAGGTGTCCACATAGCTCTTACAACTGCCCTTTGTTTTACTGCACAAACAAGACAAAAAGTATTTAAATCCACTTGCAGTATTTGTGTTATGCAAATAGTTAACAGTCTCTACACTGTGCATACAAATTACTGAAAAACATTGGACATACTTTACTCCATTGGGTGCTATATTATTGACGAGACCGCTATCCCGGGAGAGGACAGAGTTGTGGTTGCTCCTGATGCTGGGTGTGGAGAACTCAGTCAGGATATACTGGGCCTGATGGATGGCCATCAGACACACACCAAACAGGGAGAAGCTGAAACACAAACAATGTGTTACACCTCCAATACACACAAAACTGGAAACAATAATGACTTACTACTGTGAATAGTTCAACTAATATTAGAATATTCTTTCTTTAATATAAATGTCCAACTCTGATCAGTAAAGGAGCATTAGCGGCAACTTTTCTTCTTCTGACCCCTCCATTGAAGTGCCCATATTATGAAAAGATATCTGGGATTTGGGGTGTTATTTTGTGTCTCTGGTGCTTCCACACGCATACAAACTTGGAAAAAACCCATCCATGCTGTTTTGAGTGAGATAGGGGTTTCTGAATGTAACCTGCCTTCAGTCTCTGGGTGAGCTGTTCAAAATCTGCAGGGCTTTCTATGTCACTAGACAAAACGAGGGGGCTAAGCTGATTGGTTGTTTGTGTAAGCCACACAAACAACCAATCAGCTAACCGCTGTTTTTTTTTTATCATGTTAGCTAGTTATGTTCATAACAAAGAGTAGTTTGACAAATAGAGAGAGGAGTAACTTAAAGCCTGTGGGATCTCCATACTTGCATATCATGTTTTGTGTGGAAAAAAATTAACTCGACATAATATTCAACAGATTATTTCTACATATCTTGTGGAAGGGATCGTCAATGATCTAACAAACACTAAAAAAGGTACTAACCATGTGAAGACCAGGGTGACCATCCAGAAAGTTTCCTCCCAGCTGGGGCCAGGGACCACCTGAGCGCACAGAGGCAACATATGGTGGGGCAGCGTCACATTGAGGGTGAAAGGGAAAGAGGTGCCGCGTGATGTCACCAGAGTGAGGTCCCGGATCACCCAGGATGAGGTGAAGTCTGGGGTGAAGCTGAGGACACAGACAGGTAGAGACAGTGAGACGCAAAGAAATGGACATAGAAAGAGACAGAACAAGAAGATAAAAAGGAAGAGAAATGTATTATTAGGACATATCGCACAAACATATAAAAGAGGAAGATAAAAAACACAGAACATGACTGAACAGATGTGGGCGGAGCCAAAAGTTGAATAGTAGATTACCAACATACAGCCGCAGATAAAATCCCTTATCCATTTTCAATCTAACTAATATGCAGAAGTGTAGAAGTTAATGATAACATGATTTATATATTAAGTGAAAACAGTAAAAAAGAAATCCTAGGTAAACCAATAAAGCAGGCACTTACGCGATGGTGATCTCAGAGGAGGTGTTGTGGTCCAGGCTGAAGGGGCGACACTGCAAGACCTCAAAGCCAAATCCCTGACACTTGTATCCATTAATATTCATTGACATGACTGTCAGAGGAAGCTCTCCTGCATTCTCCACCTTGAAACTCTTTCTGATGGCGAAAAGTGGCTTGTTGGTGCGCAGGCCTAGGAGTGACAAGCAGTAACGTTTAAGTTTTGTGTGTTTGATTGCCTCATCTTTCTGTTTAAAGTGAATATGTACCAATACACTTTATTACCTAACATGTAATGATATTGAGTTTAACCATTAATCTCACCATCACGACACTCCATTAGAGTTGACTGAGGAACATTGAAGCGCAGAGAGGCTCCTGGGCCGGGCAGTTTGCCTCCGACTCTCAGCAGCTCTTTGGCCCCGTGGCCCTGCACCGTCATCATGTCAAACACGGTCAGGTTGTTCCTGAAACACGGTTAAAAAGAGACAAACAAAGACAATGTTTCACAAAACTAACATTGCACTCAACATGCTTGATAAAAACATGCTCCAGTAACAAAATGTGTTCCTGATATCACAATAAAGGGCCAACTAAGTCCAACTACTATTTCATTTGTTGTTGTTGGATTTATTCAGATTTTCACCCTGTAATAAAATAAAAATATAAATATATACATAAAGTCATTCCTGTGATACACACTGCACTTTAGCAGGAACGCAGATGCCTAAAATTGGTAGGCAATAACATTATCACAGTGGGAAAAACACAGGTGTAAATAATAAAAAATTAATGATTTCATGAATGTCATTTCTTCCTGAATTCCATTTAGCTGCTTTGGTTTTAAGGTCCTGGTATTGTGCATGCTATCTCACTGTCATGGCTTACTGGAACGCTTGAACAGAACAGAGCCATCGTTACCGCTATTAGAAACACCTGTGCTTTTCCTACTATGACACCTACTAAGTCAAAACATCGGCCGTGAAAAAGGTCTCCGAAATTCTTCACTATTGCGAAACATCTCTTCCAATGTTCTTCCAAAATCCTCCACCATTCTGAAACTCATCTTAAGAATATGAATCAGTACCTGATGATGAGAACGGTAGTGGTGGGTTTGTGTTCAGAGGGAGTAAAGACCACAGCAACTTCTCTGGCCTCCCAGGGCCTCAGCAGCAGACGCAGGACAACCTCCCCTGTTATGTCCTCCACGTTCTCACCCGCCTGCACGCAAACAGAGGAGGGAGGGGAAAAAGGTTAGGAGGGAAAGCAACATCGGTAAGACTGAAGCAATGAAACAACATTGAAGTTTGGGAGCCAAAGATTGATGAGTAAATAAAATAAAAAAAAATAAAAAGATTTAACAGACCTGCCAACCTTGAGGACATTTTATGAGTACAACCACCCACCCCTCCGGCGCGCACACGCTCACCCGACAGCCCACCGCCAATGTACACCGTTGCCCACCCACCAGTGAGAAACCTATGAGATACCTAACACCATAATACATAATAGACACATGGCGTCTGCAATCCAAAAAATGTAGGTGGAGAGGGGGTAGATTAACATAGGCTACTATGAGTAGGTCATATTCCTGCAACAAATATTATAAATGATGTCACACACACACACACACACACACACACACACACACACACACACACACACACACACACACACACACACACACACACACACACACACACACACATCAAAGGAAAACTAGATATATGTAATTAAATTCAAATACATTGTTTGGCTCATCACTACCTCCTAGATTACAATAAATTGTTATTACTGTGTAGAGCAGGGGTCACCAACACAGTGTGTGCGGGCACCAGGTAGCCCCCAAGGACCACATGAGTAGCTGTCAGGCCTGTTCTAAAAATGAAAATTGAATATTGATATTATCTGTTTCCCACCTTGTTAAGTCATTGTTGATAATTATTGTGTGAAATCATTACCGTGATCAGTGTCTTCACATAGATGACTATCATTAATCATTAATAATCATATATAACTAAAGGCAAACGGAGCAAATTTGTTATTTCAAAAGAGTGTATCAAACTAGTAGCCCTTCGTATGACTCCGTACCCATGAAGAAGCTCTCAGTTTCAAAAAGGTTGGTGACCCCTGGTGTAGAGGAATGGAGTGGATGAATGGCTGTAGGTGTAGTGAAACTAAACAAATGTTTTCTTATATCCTGTCCAATTTTGTATGCCCATATATTTGTTAGTCTAGCCAATAGGAGGCAGAGTACTTCTGTGTTAAAGATGAGAGTCAGACTAGGTTAACACATAGCCTTCTTCTGATTACTGAAGTAGTCTAAGTAATTATTTAATCATAAAGCAACTTTAAACAGGCCTAAAGCAACTACTAAAAAACACAAGATTGAAGCCTGCCAGAGACAATTATAGGCTAATAAATAACATGGGTCAGATATTTTCAGATAGGGTTTTAAAAGGTTGACATGGGTGACATTGCATTATGTCAGTTGCCATCACATTGGCCTAGCAAATAGCTCTACTGTATGCTATGTATCATTAACTGAGCTGGTAACAGCTGGACTCCCTGTTATGATGTCAAGGTCATTATTTATGTTTATAAATTCAACTGTTCCCTTTATCTTACGTTAATCAGCACCTGGCCTGTCTAAAACCTTCTAGTTTTCTAGCCATTCCACCACTTTTCTAACTGCCCCCAACTAATGGGGAGGATGGTGGGTGTGATAGGCTAGCCTATTGACACTATGAACGTTTTTTTCTTATCATACTTTTATTTTTAATATAATTATGTTTCGGGGGGTGGGTGGGGAGTATTTGCAAGAGTGCATGGCTGCAGCCTGGAGACCTCTGTCTCATGCTCCTCCCGTCTCATGCCTGGGCATGTCCAACGGTAAATTCAGATGTTCAGAATAGCCTACGACATCGTGAATTATTTTCTAAATGAAGTCACGGTTAAGTTAGTGAGCATGGGAGGCATGAGACGGGAGGTCTCCAGGCTGCAGCCATACCCAACTCAGTATTTGCGTGTGGGACTGTGTTCGTTACCTGTTGCCCCTTCGTGTCTGTCTTGCACACGGTGCAGAACGCGTGATGAGGTGGCCTGGACATGTGGATTCAAGGCCTTCTCTCCCGATAGCTGTCAAGAAATCGCTGTGGTTTCCGAACCTGTTTTTGAGGCGGTTCAGCCATGGCATACAAGCCTACAGTTAACCGGCCAGCCTGGCTTGCTTGAGACGCTGAATTTAATTAAACGTGCGAAGCATTTGGCTAGATGTAGATTGCATAGAAACTGAAACCGCCGAAATCAAAGATGCAACAAAATGCGTACCTAGAGAGCAGCGAATCGTACAAGCGTACTTAAGTGTCAAACTGCGTGCCGAGTACGAAAAATGCGTACATGTTGGCAGGTCTGATTTAACAGTGCAACAACTTTATTTCCCAGATGTGTTCTCAGGATTTACCTTGGGGAGGGAAGCCAACAGAGAAAACTCTGTAGTGCTGATGTTGACAGAAAGGGGGCTGATATTGAACCTGCCAATCAAAACAGAGAAAAAAACAATTTTGACATATCAACTTGAGGGATGTGCTGGAGCAACATGGTATACAACTCCAAACAGACTGGGAATAATAATAACTCTTTGCAATATCAAACATATACTTTTGACAGCGTACCATTTGTTTAGGAGGTCCAAAGCCTCTAGGGGGGCTGGGTACTGGGAGAGGGTTCGTATCTCTACAGAAACCACTGAAGAGGAAGGATTCTTCAGCATGAACGTCTTCACCTGGAACAAATAAGTGTTTTCTTTTCGCTGCAGACAAATGTGACTAATTGTGAGTACACCATTTTTAGTGACAAGTCATTAGGTGTTGCCCACCTTGCTCTCATTGATGGGCGTAGCACCAAAGTCCAGAGGAGAGGACGTCTCTACAGGGAGTCTGGGCCACCTGAGAAGACAAAAGGATTTACATGATTAATGATGTTAATGGTGTGTAATGATGGATTACAAGACACACAATAGCATGAAAAAGAAATCTGTGTGTTGACTGACCTGCAAGACAGTTTGTCTTTGTGGCTCTGCCATCGAGAACAGAGCTCAGCAGCTAGTTTGCCGTCTATGGCCCAAGACGAGTGGGAAAACTCGGGGAGGAGGGAACGCTGCCACTCAGAACGGCCTGATGGGATATTAGAGAGAATTATAAATTAATAAATGAACACTAAAAAAAACTCAGACTATGATTTTTTTCTCTCACAGAGGTTTGAAGTGTCATGTCTCACCTGTTTCAGACAATCTGAGAGGGCAAGGCCGTCCACACTCTTGTTCCGCCTCAAACACGACTTCCCCCTGCTGACCGACACATCATCTATTACCACATCTGATCCTGTATAGGGGTACACAACCCAACACACTACTGTAGCCACAATGGCTGGTATTTTACCTTTAAAGGAGAGGAGTGAAAGTAAAGGGGAATGTGCAGGGCTGTGCCCAGGCTGGTATGCAGACACAGGGTGAACCCCTGGTTGGCAGGCAAGGCCCTGCTGAGCAGCTTGAGGGACAGGACATGCCAGCAGCCCTGGGGAAGTGTCAATGGAGCACTGAAGTTCATCACCTGACAGACAAGAGGCAGCAGAGACATTAGTGTAAAATC
The DNA here is from genome assembly GCA_023566125.1 of Zingel zingel. NCBI lineage: Eukaryota > Metazoa > Chordata > Actinopteri > Perciformes > Percidae > Zingel > Zingel zingel. Next base: position 5,101,366 of record CM042317.1, on the reverse strand, counting down.
CTCTCCTGAACTTGGGATCCTTATGATAAGAGGGAGAAGTGCAGTGTGTCAGAATGCACTTGGCATTAGGTAAGAGGAAGTCTAATGATCATCATTATATCATCATGTAATCAGATCTGCTTCCTTTCATTACCAAGGCAGTGGTACATACCTTCATTACTCCTTGCAGCTTCTGTGAGAGGCTGGCATTCTTCACAGTGATGGGCAGGAGGGAGTTTGTCAGCCACAGATCCAACTGGTCTGCATCTCTTTGTTTCACCTGGAATAGGCTGAACAAATCCCCCATAGTCCTTCTGCAGAAAGAAACAACGGAATGACAAAATACTAAGTTATTGTATGGGGGCAGCAGTAGTTCAGGGGCCATCCACACAGAGTCGCTTTTTGATGCAAAGGGAAGCTTTGCTTAATTCTAATGGTTTCTTTGGGCAACTTGAGTGTAAAATGGCAAAGGTCACAACATTTACCTGTGTGTGATATGCAGTCCAGGGAAGCTGTAGGCTGTCCGGTTTCCCAGAATTTTCAAACTGATATGATTCATGCATTTCCCTCTGTTGCCTGGCAATGAACCTGATATAAAAAAATATTGCAGGACGTTTGGGTCAAATGCAATTGCCCTTACAAGACATTATGTGAATTGAGAAGAAATGATTTGAATTGAAATAAGTATTCACCTCTGCAGGCAAGTGTAGCCACTTCAGTGAAGTTTTTTGCCTCTGGTCTCAGAAGAACTGGATTAAATTCCAGCCTGGCCTCCACTTTTGATAGCACCTGCATGTCCTGGAGAGATACATGTCTTGTCATAGCCTATACATTTCGACCTGTAATATCTATAATATAGCAAAAGAAAGAAAAACACCTCACCTTTACATAGAGCTTCTTGTCTCCAGAATTCAACATATAAACTCCTATTTTTGGTTCCCCTGTAAAAACAAAAAACAAAAGTTCAGACAAATAAAAGCAGTGTGCATATGTATAGTACAGGAGAAAATATATGTGATGCTGATGCAGGTACAAATTGACCATTTTCTGCTATTTAAAGGTCTCCCCTTACATTATTGATATGGCATTAAGAGAACTTGCTGAAACCTGCTTGCAGAGACAGATGATCTTTGAGCAACGCTATGATACAAAGTGAAAATGAAGGATGACCTCCACTTTCACCCAGCCAGTTTGACAAAAATAAGTTAGGCACCATCTGCTGCTGACAGAAATAGAAATAATACTGTATGCAAAAACTGTGAAAGTTCTTAGAAAAACAAACGTGTTTGCTAATGTGGTTCATCAACAAATGCAAAGCCTATGTGAGCAATCATGATAAAACTATTTGCAGTAAGTGTACACCAACGCATCTGATTTAATTTGATCTTTAGCTTCGGAGTTACTCTGGACATTAAGCCCAGGAAAGCAGAACTGATGTCTTTTTATATTTATCCTCATCTGACAGCAGCATATTCATCTAATATTTTCCCCAGAGTCAAAGTAAACAAGATTCAGGAGAAAGGGGAAAGCAGGCACATACAATTTCAGAGAGCCTCATTAAGTCTACCCCTACCATCAAAATATGAACACTATTTTAACTTTTGCTTCAATAGCGGTCCACCACAGATATTTGTCCAAAAGACAAGACATTTTCTGAGGTCATTTGAGTGGAGTTTGAAGAAGAAGCAGTATACTAGTGTCAGTCACTATCGAGCTGTGCGGTATATTTAAGTGACACTGTGCAGCGCTGTCACATTACCACAGCTCATTTGCCTGCAGACATTGGGTCAGACAGGTCAAACAAACCCACCTACGGCAGCCTGTCCAGCAGCGGGGGCCATCAGCAATACCAAAATGTGCTCAATGACGTAAGGCTTGAGCTTGTCCAGGTCAGTGGGCCGGTCATCACGTGCTGACAGATTAATCTGCAGAGTGAGGCGCTCTTCACTCTCAAGGCAAGACCCCTGGGACGGGACAGGAAAGACATACCAGTCACGCATCAAACAGAAGGACAAGCATGATAACAATGAGGAGTAATTTGAGAACTTTAGTAAAGAGGAACAGAAACTACGATAAAAAAAGACTAAAAAAATTAAAAAAATTATTTTTAAAAATGAACAAGTTTCCGAGGTGACGGTTGAAAGAAAACAAATGGTAATGGGTAATGGAAAAGTGAAAATTTTGGAAAAGGAAAAGAAAAATTATTTTCTTCGCTCTGATAGACAGAGTAACCACTTATTTGCTATACAGTGACAGGCAGAAACAAGCAGGTAGTAACTTACTACTACTCCTAACCCTCCACCCCACCCTGTAACTAACACCCTCTTGTAGCTGATAAGTCAGTACTGGTGCAAATCTCACTGCAAACCAGGGCTGGTCTCAAGGGGCGAATCGGGACCTGGCGACCTGTAGACAGAAGCCCTGTCTTGGTGCCATTGGGGCTCAAGGATGCAATAGCAAACCTAATCCCTTGAAACCAAGCCTACTGCTAACTTCCCAGACGGCTCATTTAATCTGTGAGCAGTATCAACACTGACCAAAACCCAGTTCCTGAATATGCTAGCAAAGTCTTAAAAAAATGAACGGAGGAGCAGGTGGTGTTCTTGGATATGAGCAGCAGGGAAACTCATGCAACAGAACGCCAGGGTGATTTCAGTTTGCATAATTATGACATCATAGTAAGGTTGTCTGCAACCGCCTCTTGTATCATGTGTATTGTGCCACATGAGCACTGGGAGTCCTGCGTCAATTACAGTCTCTTGAGAAGGCAATTAAAAGTCTGGCAAGAGATCCTCCTCAGGGCTTCTGGAGGAAACAGAAGGCGCTCTGATGACAACCCCGGCTGTCTGTTTAAGTCTTAGACTAGCTGGCCTTCTGCTCAGAGGAGTGGGCGTGACGAGAGGAGAGAGAAAGACTCACTACTCACTGCGAAGCAGGAACAAGCTAAAAATGATGAAAGATCATACATCACAAAAAGTACTTGGTTAATTGCTCTCCTTTCTACTTCTGTGTTTTTCCTTAAAGTCTAACCTATGCCCTCCCTTCTCATGCTCTGACTGCTTGCAAAAAAGTGTAATTCAGAGAAATTAATAAAATTAGCGTTGTTTCAAGACTGCAGAGTATCTGAGTTCCTCTCGGTCTCCATAACAGCACAACTAGTTTGAAAAGCAATTGTGATCCTGTATGCATTTTACACACAGGTGTGATGTGGAAACTTAAAACCTCCGGTTTACATACAGAGATTTGACTTTACAGTGAAGGAGGAGACAAATCTCACGTCTGGTTTGAACTCGTGTACGCAAGTTTTCGAGTAAGTGTGGCCTTGCGGTGCAGCATATAATCAGTTTAAGGAGGACACGCTCACAGTTGCCTGGGTCTGACTCATGAAAAAAACACAAGTAAAATAAAAAACACTGCATAAACTCCGTATACTGCGTGTTTATTTAAATATAGGTACACCATGTAGGCCTAAGCGATTGCAACATAAGCCTGTATATTACTATTAGGACTATAGCATACATGTGTCAAGGATGTATAAATTAAATAAACTTCAGCTCGAGTCCGATTTACTACGGCAACTGTTGACCGCATCTCTTTTCATTCCGCGTTATTTCTACAGCCTTTAATACCAGTTTTCAGGCTGCCAAATACTACACACGTTAGTGCAAATGAACCTGAGATATCAGGGTTTCAATCTCCACCTCTGAAAAGTGCCGCTTCTTAGCCGGATTACGTCTCGCCATGTCGTAAATTGTAGGGGCGAGGCCTCAAAACCCAGAATATTTTGGGGTGTGATATTTAAATTACGATCGTTTTTAGCCGCTGCATTTATCAATGTACGACCATCCTTACACTCTGATTGGGGTGATACGAACATTTCATGAATCGCACGTGAAGCCTGTTGTAAGATGATATCTGCGCTCATATCTGCGCTGCTTTCTACGATAGGTTGATAAATGAGGGCCATTGTGTCCAGCAGCTAAACCTTTGAAATGATAAATATTTGACTATTTATTGGTAGAAAACCTACACAAGATACAAATACTAATTCCAAGCAGAGTATTTCACGCCTTAGAACATATGCAGAGGGGATTTTCAAGTACCTGAGGATTGTTAAGCAAACTCTTCGGTAAGCTGCACTCCAGGAGTAGACCCAGTATAGTGATGTTGGAGGCATCTTCCTGCAGGAGAAACAGCATGACAGAACATGCAATTATGGCGTTAAAAGATTAATGTAAGCATTAAATTATATATATGGGCTGTCAATCGATTAAAAAAAATGTAATCTAATTAATTACATACTCCGTGATTAATTAATCGCATACATAATTAACGGTGCCTGAACCGAAAGAAAAAAGAAAAAAAAGGGTACTAAACAACAGTTGGTGACATTAAAGAACGTCTTGTTTATTGTTAAGGCCATATGGTCAAAATTAAATGATTTAATAATAATGTATAACAACTATTAACTTATTTCACTAGTAAATTGCTGTTGAACGACAAAAACAACCACCAGATGGGAAAGGGACATTTATAATAACTTCAAATGCACCACGAGTCTCTAGTTTACCAGTTTCATTGAACGCACCATCTGTGTTTTTTTTCCGACAGCAGCTGCAGATTGTTACACCCTGGTGTTGAATCCTCTACAGTGAAATACAGACAAACTTCCCACCGTTTAGCGTTCGCTGTCAGCATTTTAATCGTTTTTAATCCAGCTACTAGCTAACGGTGGGCTAACGTTAGCTGCTGTCGAGTGTAGCTAGTGTTAACTAGAGTCACGTGCAGCGGTGTTTGTGTTGCCTGTAGCCTATCGTCTGTTTCAGAGAGAAGCGCAGACATATCAGTGGCTCCAGATTTCGGTAGCCAGGGTTGGCAGGAAGAAGATTTTTACAACTAAATGTTCCAATTAATGATACAGGCAGCACATTTTCGTCTCCCTCCTTTATTTTACAGTCCAATGGTGGCTAGAACGGCTCCGGGTCAAACGTCAATATGGAATGGATTAATCTGCCTTATTTATTTTTAACGCATAATTTTTTCTCAGATTAATTAATCGAAATGAACGCGTTATTTTGACAGCCCTAATTTATTTATTTATTTATTTATATATATATATATATATATATATATATATATATATATATATACACACACACACATACATACACACATACATACATACATACATACACACACACACACACAAGGCCTTCTATCATCAGTGGCTACTACAAGGCCCCACATGACTAAACTATAGTGGAGCTAGCCATGTACTGCACATTATTAAGATTCAATGAAAACATTGTCAACTCCTGCAATCTTTAAACATGGTTCTAAACATTGTCCAAGGAAGAACTAATTTAAATGTTAATCATCGTGGACTTTGCAAGGGGGTATATTGGATTCACATGTATTGCATCTACATTTGCCTGTGTAAAATGCTGTCAGATATGACACTAAATGCTCTACACTATCGACATATGTTACAATGTCAGCAGCAGTGTCTAGTAGAAGAAGGCACAAATGGTAACTGTGCTTTTAAAGTTGTTGCACCCTCATCTTGGTGTGAGCGACAGAGTCACTTTAAACTTAATTATTTTATTAATATGTAATATTTAAAAAACAGAATTAAGGGATATTTGACCACTCAATGTCCATGTCCTGTTACTGAACACTGCTAATTTATCGTTTGATGTAATCTTTGCTGCTGTCTTAGCCAGGACACTCTTGTAGAAAAGAGTCTGAATCTCAATGGGAATATTCCTGGCAAAATAAAAAGGTAAAATAAAAAATAATAGGCACAAAGTGTGATCACACATAACACCTACTTTATAACTTTAAAAAAAATCCAACTAACAGACAACGCTTTGTGGAATAAAGTATCAGCTTAAACATGATGTGATTTGAAGCAGGAATGCAAAAAAGACAACAAAAAAAACAACAACAACTGACAATACGAATTGTGCACCAACTTGAGGATTTTTTTAAATATTTTTATTTAACCTTTATTTATTCAGGGAAGGTTCACTGAGAGGCAGCCTCTCTTTTGCAGGAACGCCCTGATCACATTCACACAGTTACACATTCATACCTGGAAACTGCCCAATACAACCACAGTATGATCTGCTGGCCACTGAGCAGCTCCACCGGAGCGGTTAGGGTTAAGGGCCTTGCTCAAGGGCACCTCAGTGGTGGTAATGAGGTCCACTCAGCGCTGCTCTTTCCCTTTCCCCACCCAGATTTTATCCTGTCGGTCTGGGGATTGAAACGACGACCTCCCGGTCACAAGCTCAAGTCTCCGTATAAATGCACCTCTGTGATAGTCTCAGAGGTCCGTTTAAAGAGCAGAGAGCATCATGAAGAACAAGGAACACACCAGGCAGGTCCCAGATACTGTTGTGGAGAAGTTTAAAGACGGATTTGGATACAAAAAGATTTCCCAAGCTTTAAACATCCCAAGGAGCACTGTGCAAGCGATAATATTGAAATGGAAGGAGTATCAGACCACTGCAAATCTACAAAGACCCGGCCGTCCCTCTAAACTTTCAGCTCATACAAGGAGAAGACTGATCAGAGATGCAGCCAAGAGGCCCATGATCACTCTGGATGAACTGCAGAGATCTACAGCTGAGGTGGGAGACTCTGTCCATAGGACAACAATCAGTCGTATACTGCACAAATCTGGCCTTTATGGAAGAGTGGCAAGAAGAAAGCCATTTCTTAAAGATATCCATAAAAAGTGTCGTTTAAAGTTTGCCACAAGCCACCTGGGAGACACACCAAACATGTGGAAGAAGGTGCTCTGGTCAGATGAAACCAAAATCTAACTTTTTGGCAACAATGCAAAACGTTATGTTTGGCGTAAAAGCAACACAGCTCATCACCCTGAACACACCATCCCCACTGTCAAACATGGTGGTGGCAGCATCATGGTTTGGGCCTGCTTTTCTTCAGCAGGGACAGGGAAGATGGTTCAAATTGATGGGAAGATGGATGGAGCCAAATACAGGACCATTCTGGAAGAAAACCTGATGGAGTCTGCAAAAGACCTGAGACTGGGACGGAGATTTGTCTTCCAACAAGACAATGATCCAAAAGATAAAGCAAAATCTACAATGGAATGGTTCACAAATAAACATATCCAGGTGTTCGAATGGCCAAGTCAAAGTCCAGACCTGAATCCAATCGAGAATCTGTGGAAAGAACTGAAAACTGCTGTTCACAAACGCTCTCCATCCAACCTCACTGAGCTCCAGCTGTTTTGCAAGGAGGAATGGGCAAAAATGTCAGTCTCTCGATGTGCAAAACTGATAGACATACCCCAAGCGACTTACAGCTGTAATCGCAGCAAAAGGTGGCGCTACGAAGTATTAACTTAAGGGGGCTGAATAATTTTGCACGCCCAATGTTTTTTATCTGTTAAAACAGTTTGAAATATCCAATAAATTTCGTTCCACTTCATGATTGTGTCCCACTTGTTGTTGATTCTTCACAAAAAATTACAGTTTTATATCTTTATGTTTGAAGCCTGAAATGTGGCAAAAGGTCGAAAAGTTCAAGGGGGCCGAATACTTTCGCAAGGCACTGTATATGTATGATAAGTATACTGTATAGGTGGAGCGTGTTTTTGTTACCCATATGTTAAAACGCGGGGAGCTTGCTGAGAGGACAAACGTCTGCATTCAGCACAAGCATCAGTCTGAGGGATTATGAGAGCTAAAGTCTCTGCACTTGGCAAGCTGACATTTTGCAACGGCCACCCCACTTCCTGTTGTGGAGGCGAGGACTTCTTTCAGATCGCTTCTCACACACTTTCAATGCAGCTCCGTGCACCAATTTGTCATTGGTTTTCATGGCTTTGAAGCGTGTACAAATGAATAATTGTACAAAGCATGTCATTTTAAATGGACAGTTTGTGGTTATACTCTGCAGGCAAACATTTACAGTTTTGGGCAGGAAGAAAAGTGACAGCAAGAGCTTGTCAGTGTGTATCACAAAGGCTCCATTTGTTAATATGCAGGCGTCTGTTATCAGGGCTGGCAGGAAATGGGAAATCAGCCGTTTCCAATGATGACACGTTAGTCACTACTATGTATGGCCTGCACAAACAAACACAGAGGCATTTAAATACATACCTGAGTTTGGGTCAGCTTAATGCTCTGGATGTGAGGGAATACTAGCAGAATATCCTTACTTTGGACAGACTTTAATGAATCCTGGTGAACCCCCACACCAAATACCTGGAAAAAGAACAGTTAACATTTATAAAAGGATTCTAAACACCATATGCATTATATTAAGGCCAGGCAGCAAAAAGGCAAACAAAAAGGAGTAGTGTTGGTTAGTGGGCCCAAACTGAACTTTTGGAGCAGCTCGTAACATGGATATAAATAGATGTTTGTGATTACAAATAAAGAAAAAGAATGCAAGTTCTCAATAATGTAGCACAACAAAGAGTGTATCATTTCCCAAACAAATTCATTTGTATTCAAGTATTTTTCACTTGTTTCCTGAGGACCAACCATCAGGCGTAGTATTGAGCACAAAACACCTTTAGCTATATAAAAACATAGGTTTATGGCACCATTATTTCAACTGTTCAGAAAAGGGAATGAAAGGAAAGATAATGACTGTACAATTAGTCGACAGATATATGTTTGAGAAAAATGCAGATCAAAGATTTAAGTTGTTGATCTCACTGGCAACATAAAAAAACAAACAAGCGAATGACCATTTACATGTATTTGAGGCACGTGAAGGGAGTGGCACTGTTGGAGGCAGTGCATGGGAGTCCAAGTGTCTGCGTGTCTGGGCGTGTTTGCTTGCCATTTATAAGCTACATGTGAGAAGCACTGTGGTGCATGGTTTAATGTGAGATGGGCAAAACTCACATCAACATAATACACACTCCTAATGTAATTGGAGCAAATCTATATAAGGAATTCGTATTTGCTTTGGTTCCAGTGCGGTTGACTAACAACTGAATTCTGTCGCAGATGTTCAGTTTTCTCAGGCCAAACATTGTAACTGCTCCTTATGAACATGCAAAAGGCATGTTACACACGCAAGTTGAAAGTGGAAAGACATAACTATCACCACGCAGTGTCCAAAGCCTGTGAAATTGAAGAGGTCTGATAAACCCTAAAGTGGTAGCACAACCAGTTGGGTGTGGAATAACAAGGCAGACTCTGGTACTGGAATCCAAGTAAGAGGATACAGCAGTTTGAAGCATGTGAATGCGCATTTCCAAACTATTTTTATTATTCTCCAAAAGGTGAAGTAAAGACAAAAACGTGAACTAATGTCATAATAGCAGCTGTAAGAACAAAAGCACCCGTTGTGTGAAACCTTTTCTGAACGTTTCTACTTGTTTCACGGTGATCTACTTTTACTTTTCTTTCGTTTTAGGTCCTGATCACGCAATGCGGGGTCAACACCAGTTAATATGAAACAAAAGTCCAACATGATTTTCTTTTAGCATAAACAACTGTGTTTTTGACTTCCTTTGTTTAGGAGTATGTGATTGCGGGATGAAAAGTGAAAACTAACATGGTTGATGCCAGCTATGCTATGAGCAGCATTAAACTAGCAGTCGGGTCTGGTGCTGTTTTGGATCACAAATTCTTAACGAGAAAGAAAGTTTGATATGATTGAAGTTTGATTGGTAAACTCTGTCATAGCAGGGACACACATTGTGGTAACACATCCAACATGCTTTCACTTCACTATCTGGAGATAAAAGCTGAGGGAAAAGGACCATTTGCATTATGATGTGGGACTTCCCCATTGTCTCAACAGAACATGATCTGAGTCTTTACAGCAGGAGGTGTATTGATGAAACTGACCTGGTATGACAGCAGCCCATGGGCCGATGTGTTTATAAATAATGTGTTTTCTACATTGCCCTCCTCAGACGGGAGGAAAATAAGTTTAAAAGATGCCTTCCCTCTGGGAGGGATCACCTAGGACAAAGAGCAAAACATGAGAAGTTGTTTCAGACATTTCTACAAAAGAACAAGACACACAAGTCAGAGCCACATTAATACTTTAACATTATTACTTGTGAATATATAGTGCAGCTAAAGGTCTACAAACACTGACACACATACACTTACTCTTCTGTGAAAGAAAGGTATGTAAAAATGCCTGCTGGATGTAAACATTGATAGCAGTGTCACAGGAACTTCCTGGCTGGGGTTGTGTATATATATGGTTTCAGCTCTTGGCAGCCCCAGCGGCCTGTAAAGACAGACAGAACAGCATCATAATTAAGGGTCTCTCAACGCAGCCTTAAATATTTCATCATTTTTATCATCATCTAAAATGTATGTCTCGAGTCAAAATTTATCATTTAATATAAAGAAAGAAGTGCAAATTTGAGCAAATCAGCCAATTTAAGGTGAGTAGTATGTCATTTAAAAAAAATAACTACACCCTTTAAAATTCTACATTCTTGACATTTTTATTTTAGGTGTTCTATCAAGCCTCAACTGGCGCATCTTTCACTTCCTGTTGGCATGTGCGAGTTTGACTTTAATTTTATTTTAAGCAACTGAAGTACATGCTCAACATTTTAGAGGAGATGGTTTAAGATCTTAGGTTGGAGCGGTCTAATCAAATATTATCTACTTTTTCTTTCCAACTATTAACCGGGCCAAGTGTGCAGTGTTTTAGATTAGTTGTCACACTGCCTTGTGAGTTTCTGCCTAATAAGCACAAACTAATTTTTGGACATGGCCAGGAATGATCTCTTCCTAACCACATCATTGTGCTGGGCGGTATACCGGTTTATACCATGTACCGGTATTAATTTCTTGTATGATGTGAATTTTTCATATACCGTAATACGCTACGGCCGAAGTAATCTGCGAGTGAATTGAGAACGGGAGCCCTGTTAACTGCGTACCCTTCTCACTCATGGTATTAACTTTATAACACAATTAATAACCCACAACTAACTCTCTTTAAACAGGCTAAAACACCATAGCACACAACAATTAGAGACTTAAACAATTTCTAACACTAATAATTTTACATTTACAAATTTACACCGCCGGACGGCATGCTGGGTAACATTATAGCTGCTAGCTAGCCAGGTAGCATAACAGTTTGTTAAGCTGGGAGAGGCTCTGGTCACTACTGCACATTCAAGAACAGAGAACTATCTTACAACTATTTTGTTTTGAAAGGGAAACAATGTTAAAGTTGTCTGTATGTGTATTCATTCGATTTAAGTTTATTTTACTACTTTGCAGTTTGCACAATAAAAATTGTTTAGATTCTGTAACTGATTCATGCATTCTCCTTCATATTACGTTATTGTATAATGTTGTGGAGCCAAGCAAACCCTTTAATAAACAAAGTAAAACTGTTTTTGTGATATTCTATGTACTCCTGACAGTAGAATAAGCCATTATAAATCTATATAAAGGCCCAGTTAAGCAAAATAAAGAAAATACCGTGATATACCGTGAAACCGCCAGAATCTTAAAAAAATACCATGATACAAATTTTTGGTCATACCGCCCAGCACTACCACATCATAATGCAGTCTGCTGCAGATATTGTCTGTACAATAACTTAATAAAGACCAGCAAGCCAGACAGCCAAGCATGCATACACTCTGGAACACATATAAAGTGGTATGTCTGGTCATTTGCAGTTCACCTGGTCAATTTAACTTTCCCTTTCACACAGCTTTATTTTTGCCCTGTTTGGGTACATACATCAGCTGTATCATTGGACATATTTTAACATCTAGTAGTTTATTTTATTTTGATCTTGCTTTCAAATTGTGTTTTCCAATACGTCAAACACATGGTTTTTTGTGACATCTTCTGGATTACTTACTACCCAATAAGTCTGTTGAAACTGAACAGTATAAATACAACTGTTCCCACAGATCACACAGAGAATAGGAAACCACAAACTGGCATGTGGGTATTTAATCTCATATTCTATATGGTTTGGTTCTCAACTGCAAATTTCCTGACGCAATATTTCAGTCTCCAAATATTTATCCAGTAATCAGGATTGTTGGTAATTTGCCTGCTTTCTACATTCCAAATGTATGATATAAAATACTACAAAATAGAAGCTGCTTGTGACTGTTTGCTCTTAACAGGAGCAATAGGGACTGTGGTCCAACCACAGCATTATGTCTGATTTTCTTTCTGTTTTGAGAGTATGGAAGGAAACCATGAAATTCCCAGCCCTCTCCAGTATGTGTCTGGATGCTTGGAAAGGGAGCTTAGTGCCATACTTGGATATCCTGTCTGCTCTTTAAGGTTGAAGGGCCCCTTGCGTTATGAAATATCCCCTTGCTGTGGCATTCATCACAGGGACAGGTCACTTGCTATAGCGTCAGTCTTATTTTAACTTAAATTAAGTCAGTGGAGTTTTCCACATAACTCAAGACTGAGAGATGGTGAAATTAAGTATATTTTTTGTTATTGTAATCAAGAGTTTCATTATTTTCAGAAATACATAAATAAAATCTATGCTTGTTAAGGCATGTCATATTAAACCAGGAAGTGAGAACAGTACTTACTGCATCCCAAACTCCAACGCTGGAGGCTGAAAATGCAAGGGCCTCCCATTCTCCCGTGTATATAGAGAAGAGCTGGTGAAGAGAAGACAAGAACAAGAGAGACAAACATTAGGCCGAAGGACAGTACTTCTCAATTTTTTTCAATTTGTAGTGAAACTGATTAGATAAAGAGAAGAAAAACTATGTTTTTGTATATTTTACGAACACCGTAAACCTAACAAAGGGACTATGAGCATGCCGCCACAGAAATGAGCTATCACACAAAGAGGGGAGGCAAGTACTGGAGGTCATGGATCAGAACTTAAATGAAACCTTTGCATATGAAAATAATGACACACTCAAATGAAGGTTGCAAATAAAAAACACATGACTCAGTTGTGTCATAACACTACATTTGACACATTGACTTGTGCTGAACAAACATTACAAAAAAAACATTATTACACAGTACTTCATGTAATGAGGATATTTAAAGGGGCGCTATGCAGTATTTCTTCGCTTTTTGCTCGCAGGTTTCTCTATAGAGTCCCCCCTACAGCTTCGGAATAGATATTTGACAACACTGTAAAAACTTGCTCGGTCAGTCTGCCGTTTCCTCTTTCTCCATTCCTCCGACAACGCTTTCCTAGCTTCCTGCTTCTTTTTTGCCGGCTCAGCCATGACGATAGTGTGAAAAACTCCATCGCTACCTTGTTCTTGCTAGCCGGTTCCTGGATGGCGGCGTGTATGTGTGCAGTGCCTAAAGCAATTTGTTACATCGCGAGACCTGATATCATGCGATACTTCCTGACGCTGCGGCCGGCGGCTCGCCAGCCAAAAGTGGCAAGGGTGGTTTTTCCGCTCACAGGCGCTAGAGGGAAGCGAGACGACCACCATTCAACCCGAAAAAAAGTCATAACCATTCCAATGACTCCAAAGCTTTTTTTTTTTTTTTTTTAAACCAGGTAGGCCGTTGAGAACAGGTTCTCATTTGCAACGGTGACCTGGCCAAGAAAAGTGTAGGCGTGCAAGACAACAAATAGTTTCACATTCAATACAGTACAAGAACACAGAATACAATATGCTACATAAAGTGCAGAATAAGTGGGCATTACAAATGCCGGCACGTAGTGAGGTGCAAGTAAGTCGATGGATATGCAATATACATGAACAGAGAGTCTATATCACTGCTGAGATGGTGTAAAGAGTCAGTAAACAGATAGTCTAGTGGTCTAGTTAGTGAGGTAGATCAGTTATAACACAATGTATATGAATAGACTGTCTAGATAAATGCTGAGGTGTAGTCAAGAGTCAATGTCAGTCAGTGCAAAGTGTGACCAAGACCAAAGTGTGGTCTTGGTGGTGATGAAGATCAGTGATAACACAGTATACAAGAATAGACAGACTATATGAATGCTGAAATGTAGTTAAGAGTCAATATACAGTTAGTGCAGATTATGGTCTAGATAGGGAAGTAGATCAATAGATGTGCAAAAATTGTGTGACAACGAAGGTGGAAAGCAATAACTGTTGAGCTTACAAGAGCAGGTGAATAATGCAAATTAGCGTAAACAGATATGATAGTGCAATGCAAGTGAAGATGTGAATCTGTGCAACTATGCAATGGGGCATGACAGAGAAAATGGAGTAATGGTGTGCAAAAGCAGTGAATGAAAGACGGGGAACAGTTAGCACGTACAGTGATAGGAGCACAGGCAGACGTGCTTTGAAGGCAGTTAGTGAGATAAGGATTTTGAGTTTCAGGGTTTTTTGTAGTTCATTCCAGTCATTTGCAGCTGAGAACTGGAAGGAGTGGTGGCCTAAGGAGGTGTGGGCTTTTGGAGTGACCAAGGAGATGTAACCGCTTGAGCGAAGGCTGCGGGTGGGTAAAGCTATCGTGACCAGTGAGCATAGGTACAGCAAGGCTTTGCCTAGCAAGGATTTGTAAATGAGTTGATACCAGTGAGTGAGGCGTCGGGTGTGTAACGAGGGCCAGCCAACTAATGCATAGAGGTTGCAATGGTGGGTGTTATAAGGGGCTCTGGTCACAAAACATATGGCACTGTGGTAGACAACATCCAGTTGTATCAGGAGAGAGTTTGAGGAAGTTCTGTATATGACATCACTGAAATCTAGAATTGGTAAAATTGTCATTTTCACCAAAGCGAGTTTGGCAGCGTGAGTGAAGGAGGCCCTGTTGCGGAATAGGAAACCAATCCTAGACTTAACTCTAGATTGAAGGTGGTTTATGTGTTGCTGGAAGGAGAGGGAACTGTCTAAGCTGTTCAGTTAAGGTAAATTACGCTACAAAAAGGTTCCACACTTCCTACACAACCATTAAATACTTTTAACAGCTAAATCAATAGTCAAGTCAACTTTATTGTCAATTCTGCATTATGTGCCAGACATACAGAACAATTGAAAATATGTTTCTCTCCGACCCACGGTGTATTGTGTTTTAAGGAATTTCCTTAAGCTGGGCACAACAAAATAATATCCTCACTACCAAATAACACAGTTTCAATCAAACAGGATATATTTAGTACAATGATTTGTCCCACCTCAGGCACTGTGTGCACTATGAACAGCACTGTGAACACGCAATAGAAAACCATGCAGCTTGAGAAAGGATTTCTTTTTAAAATCAGTTATGAGTTGAATGTACTTAACCCACAACAGGCAGATATCAATGTCATATAAAGACTTCCTACTGTACACCAACAAAGCAGCTGCTACACTATATTGCTTTGCACAACATGTATGGAACGCTACAAGCAACCAACCACATGCCAGAGTTAAAACAGGAAACTCTCCTCTCCCGTCTTTCTCCAGCAGCTACTTTTGGAGCTCCACTGTGTTTTTGGTGTGTGTGTGTGTGTGTGTGTGTGTGTGTGTGTGTGTGTGTGTGTGTGTGTGTGTGTGTGTGTGTGAGATAATGAGCTTTGGAAATGGGTGCCTTGAAGCAGGGAAGCAGCAGCTGATTTGAGATTGTGCATGAGTAAAAGCAAGATTGGACTCAGTTGACAAAAGACAGACAGCTGATGACCAACAGAAGCAAGGAAGTGGAAGGACTACGGTTCAAGTGTTAAAAAGTCATCTTTAAAAAAAAGGAGTGCCCTGCTAGAGTCAACACTTTTGTGTGTTATTTAAAGGTTGTTTTTTTTCAACCCTATGTTTGTGTCTAAGTGACTGATAGAAACAACTATCTTTGACATTGGTCCAGTGTTAAACAAGATCGCTGCTGTCGGCGAACAACACAGTCAGCGAAACAAGCTACAATGCAAGTTATTGGGCAATTGTGCACCTTCCATTTACATTCACAAAAGTGCTCATTTTGCCACTGACAGGCTCAGATAGTTATTCTAAGTGTCTGACAACATTATGGAAAGGATTTCTAAGGAGGTCGACTTTTCTGTTAGTGTAAGATCCTTTTTTTTTTTTTTTTTTTTTTTTTTAAACAAAAACATCCACGAAAATGCATTCGCTAAAGACACCAGACTCCATGTAAATAAACAGTAATTTAAGCATCGTAATCTTACACTTGATTCAAAAACAAAATATGAAAAGCCCTTTTGGTCTTCCTTCCACTTTCCCAACAATCACAACTCTAGTTTTGGTGTCAACCAGGCTAGTAAACTATGTGTTTATTTTAACAACACATAGTTTACTAGCCTGGTTGACACCAGACACTTCTCAGTTGTAAATGGGAGTGGGACTGGGCAAGGTTCATCCACAGCGCATTTCCAACGGACACCGCTCAAATGCCTCTGGCCGCAATTGGATAGTCACCCAGACCAACGATCTGGGTGACGTAGCAGCGACAGCGGCATCTATGGGTTGCTGCACTTCGGTGGCCGTCATGTTGAATGTAAACAAAATGCTGCTTGCCGTCGCGGCGCTGTCGTCAATGCGTAAAGCCCGCCTCAACGGTTGTGATTGGTGCCTTGATTTGGAAAAATTGGAAATGGGCTTGAATGGGCTCTTGGCCCGATTGACTAGCAGAGCAAATCTCAAATTTGCCGGGAGTTTGTCAGGGTTTTCCCAGGCTAATAGTTTACCGATTTACACGTGAAAATATGTTGGCTCTATACACGCTAAAAGTATAATTAGTTTTTTTAAATGGAGTCTGGTGGGTTTAGCGCTAGCGATCTCAGAGCTATTGCTGGTTAAACAAAAAGGTCTTAAAGTGCTCATATTATGCTAATTTTCAGGTTCATAATTGTATTTAGAGGCTGTACCAGAATAGGTTTATGTGGTTTAAGTTTCAGAAAACACCATATTTTTGTTGTACTGCACATCGCTGCAGCTCCTCTTTTCACCCTGTGTGTTGAGCTCTCTGTTTTAGCTACAGAGTGAGACCTCTCACTTCTGTTCCATCTTTGTTGCTGCTAACAGTACTTACTGCACATGCGCAGTAAGTACTGCTAGATAGTCAGTTGCAGAGTATGAGGGAGTGCCATGCTAGCAGCTAGGCGAGCATTATAACGTGATACAAAGTGACCACGTTTGTCTCTGAAGTAAAGGCTGGACTACAATAGAGCTGTTTGGAGCAGTTTGTGAACAGTGTTTTCTGTTGGAGATGGTAAGTCCCTTTGGGGTGGACTTTGGGCTTTTTCACTTTGTAAACCTACAGTGAGGAAAATAAGTATTTGAACACCCTGCTATTTTGCAGGTTCTCCCACTTGGAAATCATGGAGGGGTCTGAAATTGTCATCGTAGGTGCATGTCCACTGTGAGAGGACATAATCTAAAAAAAAAAATCCAGAAATCACAATGTATGATGTTTTAACTATTTATTTGTATGATACAGCTGCAAATAAGTATTTGAACACCTGAGAAAATCAATGTTAATATTTGGTACAGTAGCCTTTGTTTGCAATTACAGAGGTCAAACGTTTCCTGTAGTTTTTCACCAGGTTTGCACACACTGCAGGAGGGAGTTTGGCCCACTCCTCCACACAGATCTTCTCTAGATCAGTCAGGTTTCTGGGCTGTCGCTGAGAAACACGGAGTTTGAGCTCCCTCCAAAGATTCTCTATTGGGTTTAGGTCTGGAGACTGGCTAGGCCACGCCAGAACCTTGATATGCTTCTTACAGAGCCACTCCTTGGTTATCCTGGCTGTGTGCTTCGGGTCATTGTCATGTTGGAAGACCCAGCCTCGACCCATCTTCAATGCTCTAACTGAGGGAAGGAGGTTGTTCCCCAAAATCTCGCAATACATGGCCCCGGTCATCCTCTCCTTAATACAGTGCAGTCGCCCTGTCCCATGTGCAGAAAAACACCCCAAAGCATGATGCTACCACCCCCATGCTTCACAGTAGGGATGGTGTTCTTGGGATGGTACTCATCATTCTTCTTCCTCCAAACACGGTTAGTGGAATTATGACCAAAAAGTTCTATTTTGGTCTCATCTGACCACATGACTTTCTCCCATGACTCCTCTGGATCATCCAGATGGTCATTGGCAAACTTAAGACGGGCCTTGACATGTGCTGGTTTAAGCAGGGGAACCTTCCGTGCCATGCATGATTTCAAACCATGACGTCTTAGTGTATTACCAACAGTAACCTTGGAAACGGTGGTCCCAGCTCTTTTCAGGTCATTGACCAGCTCCTCCCGTGTAGTCCTGGGCTGATTTCTTACCTTTCTTAGGATCATTGAGACCCCACGAGGTGAGATCTTGCATGGAGCCCCAGTCCGAGGGAGATTGACAGTCATGTTTAGCTTCTTCCATTTTCTAATGATTGCTCCAACAGTGGACCTTTTTTCACCAAGCTGCTTGGCAATTTCCCCCATAGCCCTTTCCAGCCTTGTGGAGGTGTACAATTTTGACTCTAGTGTCTTTGGACAGCTCTTTGGTCTTGGCCATGTTAGTAGTTGGATTCTTACTGATTGTATGGGGTGGACAGGTGTCTTTATGCAGCTAACGACCTCAAACAAGTGCATCTAATTTAGGATAATAAATGGAGTGGAGGTGGACATTTTAAAGGCAGACTAACAGGTCTTTGAGGGTCAGAATTCTAGCTGATAGACAGGTGTTCAAATACTTATTTGCAGCTGTATCATACAAATAAATAGTTAAAAAAATCATACATTGTGATTTCTGGATTTTTGTTTTTAGATTATGTCTCTCACAGTGGACATGCACCTACGCTGACAATTTCAGACCCCTCCATGATTTCCAAGTGGGAGAACTTGCAAACTAGCAGGGTGTTCAAATACTTATTTTCCTCACTGTATAACATGCACAAAAAAGATATACAACACAATAAAGGAAAGGGGGAAAGCCAAAAAGCATAATATGAACACTTTAAAAGAGGTTTTCTTTCCATAATGTTGCCAGACACAATAATAATCAGAGCCTGTCAGTGGCAAAAACTGCACATTTAGTGGACAAAATTGACGATGCACATTTGCCCTATAGGATTCCATCAAAGCCCGGTCTGCGACTACAAGTCACAACATTCTCACTTAATACAGGACCATATTTCAAAGATTGTTGTTCCCATCAGTCACTTACACACAAAAACATGAGAAAATAGGATATAGGTTGAAAAAAAAAAAAAAAACGAAATTACCCTTTAACTCCTATGGAGGGAATATTTATTCATAATTTAAATTGAAAGTCCAAAGAGAAAACGAAGCAAGATCAAATTAAAAATAGTATTATTTTACTACACTACTAGGAAAAATCATGCCATAATTAAATGTGAAATGTAAAAGCTTAAATGGAAATACTTAACTTAAAATCTCAAATAGAAAAAATAAATTTTATTTTAGACTTTCCCCTTTATAATTTTCAATTTGACATTTTATCTTTTGAATTTTACGTTTTACATTGACATTTTAAGATTCACCTTTAGATTTCGATTTAGTGTCAATTTAAATGAGGAGGCGTGGCCCAGCGGCTGGTGGGGAGGTCTGAAACCACTTCCAGCTGACAGCGGCTGCTGTGAGTATTACTGGCCGCCGGTAAGCAAGCGATCCCGGCCACCGCCAGCTGGCTGTCACTTAACACTGGAGCTTCCAAGTCCGACAACATATCAGAGCAAATGTGCAATTGGCCATCAATTTTTGTAAAACTGCCCATATTCAAACTGTACACAGTTCATTTCTCGCATAAAACAATCTCAGAAATGAATTTAGTTGTGAAATAGCAAACGAAAAAAGCAATCAATTCTAGAATCTAGATCGGGAGTTTGCTGTAGTAGCAGCAGGCAACAACTGGAAACCTTTTACAATTTTCGTCTGCTATTTCACCACTCATTTCCCCACAACTTTATCTAAATTAGGGCAGAAACGATTCCTCGAATAACTCGAATAATTTGATTACAAAAAATCCTCGATGCAATATGACTTGCCTGGAAGCTTGGTTAAATCAATGTTACGAACGTTGTATCGCTGACGGACGGTGTTTCCGCTACTGTCGCACACCAGACGCTGCTCAGTCTGCTGCTGGCGACACATGCCAGAGGTAAATAGTGAGGGGCTGAGAGAAGAGACCGGCTGGAGGAGACCACAGGAAGGGTTCAAAGTTTGGAATCAGTTCAAACGTAATTAAAACTAAAACTCTGGACAGTGTGTCTACTGCAAAATCAAACTGGCTTAGCACAATAATAGCACAACGTCAGTGCTTTAGCATCTCAACAGAAAACATGGAGTCTAACTTAATCATCCGTTCCACGAAGAGGACCGACAAAAGTCAATCACTGAGTCGTATGGACGATGACACCACATCAAACACAACAACTACCAAAATCAAAGACAAGGAAATACGTAGTGGTGACCACGATCTGAGCTGACTATCCCTTCAGAAAAACAGCTGATTGTTGCGCATCTCTCTCTCTCTCTCTCTGAAACAGCTGATCAACGATCTAATAGCATAAGTGTAACAGAGCTGTGTGACATTATAATCAAATATATAAATGAAAATAGGTTAAGTATAACTAATATTTACATATAGGTCTAGTTTTGGTTGTTTAAAAACGTAAAAAAAAAAAAAAATATCCGATTAATTGATCAATTAAGTGCTAGATTAATCAATTACAAAAAGAATCAATAGCTGCAGCCCTAATCTAAATATAAACGCGGTTCAATCATGCGAGGCTCATCTGCAGCTCATCTAGAGATTCGGCATCATCGTAAAGAACCTCGCTCTTTAAATTGCTCCAATGTCCGCTGACAGGTACAACAGCCCAGAAAACGACACACTATTGCAAAATTAAAGAAAAACAGTAGTAGTATAAATTAAGACATTCCAGCCAAAACCAAAAGATATTCCGTTTACCATCACATATCAGAAAGAAAAGCAGTATATCCTCACATTTGAGAAGCTAAAATGTGGAGAAAACATACTAAAACCATGATCAAAATATATATATTTTTTTATGCCTGTTGATTGACTAAATCACTTCAGCTCTAGTCTAGCGCCAACCGCATGTTCACCAGCACAGACGCACAAAAAGCCTCAACTGGTTTGATGCTTGAGAATTTGTTTGGAAAAACAACACAAATGGCCGTCTTGATGCCTTTATTAAAAAGCTGAATCGTCTAAATAATTGTTCTTTTTAAAGCCCTTTCAAAGAAAATGCATTAATATCAAGACAGCCAGATGGACAGACTGACTGACCAACCTTCACTATTGTTATCCCTGCCAAAACTGGGTTTACAAGTGAACAGGTAGGGAGCTGAACCAAGAACCATACATACTTCATCGCCAACCCAGCGCTGCAGCAAAGACCATGTTAGGACTTTGAGGGAGGGGACTCAACTCTGTACACACCATCACCAGACGTTTAAGTGATTAGGAATCCTGTCAGTAGGGCTGAAACAATTCCTTGAATAACTCAAATAATTTGATTACAAAAAATCCTCGATGCAAAATGACTTGCCTGGAAGCTTGGTTAATCAATGTTACTAACGTTGTATCGCTGACAGACGGTGTTTCCGCTACTGTCGCACACCAGACGCTGCTCAGTCTGCTGCTGGCGACACATGCCAGAGGTAAATAGTGAGGGGCTGAGAGAAGAGACCGGCTGGAGGAGACCACAGGAAGGGTCCAAAGTTTGGAATCAGTTCAAACGTAATTAAAACTAAAACTCTGTACAGTGTGTCTACTGCAAAATCAAACTAGCTTACCACAATAATAGCACGACGTCAGTGCTTTATCATCTCAACAGAAAACATGGAGTCTAACTTAATCATCCGTTCCATGAAGAGGACCGACAAAAGTCAATCACTGAGTCGTATGGACGATGAAACTACATCAAACACAACAACTACCAAAATCACAGACAAGGAAATACGTAGTGGTGACCACGATCTGAGCTGACTATCCCTTCAGAAAAACAGCTGATTGCGCATCTCTCTCTCTCTCTCTCTCTCTCTGGAGAAACAGCTGATCAACGATCTAATAGCATAAGTGTAACAGTGCTGTGTGACATTATAATCAAATATATAAATGAAAATAGGTTAAGTATAACTAATATTTACATATAGGTCTAGTTTTGGTTGTTTAAAAATTTAAAAAAAAAAATCAGATTAATTGATCGATAAAGTGCTAGATTAATCGATTACAAAAAGAATCGATAGCTGCAGCCCTACCTGTCAGCATTAACATCTTGGGCTGGATGACATGACCAACTAACAGGGGCATTTCTAGGACATAAGGAGGTTCAGGCTTAGCCTGAACCCATTTAACTAAACTGAATGCAATGCAAAACGCTGGATTGGCTTGCCCAGCTTGTTAATAGGCAGTGCATGTTTATTTTAGCTGCCCAGTATGTAGATGTTAGTTAAATAGCACCAACATTTGGCCTAATCATAACTGGCCTGGCCCCTGGATTGTAATATTTCAGATGTGTTTGAGCAAGATTTCTGCTCATGTTCAAAACTTTGTGCACATTCAAAATATAACTCATCCCATCTGTGTTCTCTGAGATTTGGAGTCGTCGTGATATTTTGATAAAGTTCTAATAGGCTAGTACAAGAATAAAGTCACTATATTTCTGAAAATAATCCACCTTCACCATAGTCTGCTGTGCATTAGGTGATTGCTCTGCTGATATGGTTGATCTCAGACCTTCGGACAGACTCAGAGCTCCGTTTGAGACTCTGGTCTCTGAATGACACAAAGTTTAGCTAGGGAAGTGGCTGTACGCTGCGCTACATCGGAGGTGGAAAACCGAAACTACGGCAGAAATACACGGAGCACATACGCCCAGAGCGGTTGCTATGTGTTCGCAACAAAAATAACACGTTGGTCAGACCGTAGCTGCCTGTTCTATTTGCCTTGGGAAAATAAACTGGACAAAGTTACAGTTTTACAAAAAAAAAAAAAAGTAAGACCTGCGTGTGCCTTAGAAAAACTTTTTCTTTATTTGCATGTGCCATTCTGCAGCTTTTTTATTCTATTCTACTTATTTTTGTAAAAGAAAATAAAAAAAATAAATAAAGAGAGAAGGGGGGAGCCATCCATCCATCCATCTTCGTCTGCTTATCCAGTATCAGGTCGCAGGGGTAGCAGCTCCAGCAGGGGACCCCAAACTTCCCTTTCCCGAGCCACATTAACCAGCTCCGACTGGGGGATCCCGAGGCGTTCCCAGGCCAGGTTAGAGATATAATCCCTCCACCTAGTCCTGGGTCTTCCCCGAGGCCTCCTCCCAGCTGGACGTGCCTGGAACACCTCCCTAGGGAGGCGCCCAGGGGGCATCCTTACCAGATGCCCGAACCACCTCAACTGGCTCCTTTCAACGCGAAGGAGCAGCGGCTCTACTCTGAGCTCCTCACGGATGACTGAGCTTCTCACCCTATCTCTAAGGGAGACGCCAGCCACCCTCCTGAGGAAACCCATTTCGGCCGCTTGTACCCTGGAGGGGCGAGCGACCTGGGGCTATTCATAAAACATTTAGGGCTGTAGGTGGGGATGCCCAGGCCTAACGACGCCCTCTGCCAACTAACATCTGATCGCAGTAGTATATTGCTTTTAAACAGTATTTCCTAATCAAGTTTGGTTTATTTACATAACACAAACTCCATAACAAATTACACTGAAAGTGCAAAATGTTTCCCATCAGATTTTCTGAACAAAAAATCTGACAAAACGCCTGTGGTGCCTTTAGTAACAGGCTTAGTCTCGCAAGCTTGAATGTTTTCAAAACACTTGTGAACATTAGTAATAAAGAATTTTGTAAGAAATGAAAAGCTCGCCCTGAGGCAACTCACGTTTTTACACAACTACTACCTCGATTAAGTCTGCGTTCTTCCTGACGTTAACCCTGTCTTTACACATCTAGACTAACATTTTAGTTTTGTACCTTTGTCTCATAAAAAACTAAATTTGATTATTCTTATGGAGCATTTCAGTTTCTAGCATGAATATAAACGACTGCTGACACATTCTCCCGATGCTGGGACACGTCTCATGAAGCAACTCCTAATAACTGGAAGGAAGCAGCTGTGGGATTTGCAAGACTCTAAAGGTTAAACAATCAATCAGTTGTTGGACCAAGCAAAAACACCAGGACTCCCTGTCAAGCTGCTTTAACATCCCATTCTCAAAAAAAAAAAAAAAAAAGAGCAAAAGATGAATAACTTAAGCATCATGTCCAAAACAATCCCAATGATGAACATGAATACGTACCATTGAAAAGTACAGCACAAGGTTATATATTTAATGCAAATGTTCTGATTGGGTAGTTTCCTGTTAAGGAAGCAATCCAATTTTCCAATCTCATTTAAAATATCTGTGGTGGTTTGCAGCCCAGTGTAAATGTTCCAAACGTGTTAATGTTAAAAGTTAATGTGCAGGATATCAGACTTATCTCAGTTCAGTCTGTTGACAGTGGGGACAGCTAAAGTTTACAAGGTCTGACAGTGGTGTACAGACATGTATCTTCTGTTTTGGTAATGTGGTTAGTGTTCAACAGGACACTGTTTGTAGTCTGCTGCTGGGAGACAAAATTACAAACTTAATATACTGTACTGTTAAAAAAAAAATATGGTTGCATCAAGCTCAATTAATTATGTAAGATGATGTACACTACCACAGGTTAAGGGACATTTTAACTAGTGGTGATGTAGATTTCAGGTACGTTATTTCTGCTAAAAATGGCAACAGTTTGCTGGTTGTATTTTACATAGATAACTTGCCTGTGCCAATGCTCTACTGAACTAGATCCCTTTCTAAGCAGCAGCTCCGTCTAAGTAGTCAATTGACAAGGATGCAAAAATCAAAAATTAAGAAATGTAAAGTACGGTGGCCGACAGGGGCAAATAACAAAACACAATCAATTTAAGAAAGCATCTGAATTAATTTAACAACACATGTTAACAACATTGCAGAATTAATAAACAGCAGCTTCTCCATGGTATCTCAGTGAATTAAGGTCCAATTCAGAGTAAGTATTTACTGATTCACACACACACACACACACACACACACACACACACACACACACACACACACACACACACACACACACACACACACACACACACACACACACACACACATCTAACTCTTGTTCCCTTAAGGACTGAATGGAAGAAAAAAAAACAACCTTCATTGTCCTTTTTATTTTATAATGCTGATAACATGATTCACCGTGGGCTAGAGACCTGATCAGAGATTAGCCTTATTTTATTTAACTTTACTATGTACTTAAAACCACACTGCTGTCAAATGAGCGACATTATTTGTAGACAGATATTGCAACCTATTGTCGCTAACAATAATACCCCCTTTCCCACTGGCAAAAAAAAAAAGCCCACTTGCACCGACTAACATCTGGCTTTTGTCTGCAATGGGAAAGGTTGCATGCATCAGTCCTGGGACAAATGACTACGTGCTGGCTCTGCCATTCTCCAAAAGACATATGCTACTCCTACAACATAGGGTTAGTGCAGTACTAAGAGTACTAACAGTAGAAAGCAGCATGGAGGATAGTTAAAATGTCACAGTGGTTACTTCTTGTATACATCGGTTACTTATTCAGTCTCTTTCTAACTCAGTGCCAACTAATTTAATGTTTGAGCGCTGCTTAGGCAGAGACGGACGGAATTTGTGGCCGGGATTGAGTTATCGATGGAGGCCATGCACATCACAGTATCGGGCGGAAAAGAGATGAAAATTAGCGTGTGCCGTTTCCATCACTGCCGATCGGAGCTGGAGCCAATAAATACTCATATCTACTGCAGAGTCACTTGTCCTGGGAGTGAAGGCAGATTGTAACCTTCCCACTGCAGACAAAAGCCAGATGTTAGTGGTTGTAGGTGGGTTTTTTTGGCCAGTGAGAAAAGGGTACGAGTGAGATAATGACAGTGAATGCAGAGCGAGTAAACTGAGCGGAGGACTTTATTAGTGAGTTTGCAGCTTTGTCCACTGTATCAGAAAAAAAATCCTGCACACACTAATTTGGGTGGAAAAAGGGTATTCTATATTATTATATCTGCCTTTCACTTTTAACACACACACACACACACACACACACACACACACACACACACACACACACACACACACACACACACACACACACACACACACACACACACACACACACACACACACACACACACACACACACACACTTCTATCCATTCACCCACCCGCTTTTAAGGACCTAACTGCCCCGTTGTTTACCACCTGTGAAATTACAATGTTTCACTTTCTTTTTTCCCCCTGCTGTGGATTTAGCCCACGATAAGAAGTGAAATTCTACAACACAAAGAACAAATAAGCTGGCAGAGGTGTTTGACTTGATAAGAGGGACACTCTATACTCAAAACTGCTTCCCTCTCTGCAGTTATAATTGTAAATTCATAACATGTCAAACAGTATAACTTTAAACTGGGTTAGTCGGAGCTGAAATGTTTTGTGTGTGGGTGAACATATGAGGGGTCAAATGTGAAAGGGAAATTAAATGTTGGGTGATGGCAGAAAGTTGGTATAGATCTGGCCTTGTTGTATGAAATCTAATGTCAGCAGTTTCAATATCAAATAGCCATTTATTTAATTAAAAAGCAGATTAATATAATGATCTGGAATAAAAGACATGCATAAGGGGTGTCACGGTGTAAAAACTACTTAGTTTCAATGTGCAAAAGCCAGATTTAATGTTAAAAAGTAAACTTCAATAGTTAGTTGTGCCAGGTTCCTGTGAGCTTCTTTAAAGGCAGAGGAGGGATTTACCTTGTAATATGTATTAGAAACTTAGATTTTTCTCTGAATTCAACAGCAGCTGGCCATACAGAAAAAGTCAGCCTCTCAACAAGCACGCCACTGAGCTGTAGTCCAAGTGTTCTGTCCACAGCACAAAAATAACAAGTTATGTTTGGCGCTATTTGATCCTCTGGATCTAACTCAAATAAAGTCAATGTTAGCAGTGACCTGAGCCATGGGGAGAGGGGAGAGGTTAGGACCAGTGGAGAGTTTAGGTTAACTGGTGTTCACAAGCATTTTTAGAAGACACAAAAACAATAAATATAACTGTGAAATTAAAACCCTGTGTGCCACAGTATTAACACTATACTGTAGTAAAAAGAATGTTCATGCCAGGAAGTTTTTTTTTTAACTTAACAGAATGACGTAGCACGGGTATTATGAGAAGTGATTGTGGTAGAGATTAAAGTAAAAATAAAAAAGATAAAAAAGACAGGGAGAAGAGCCAGGACATTTCGACACAAGACCGGATACAGACAATGATATCATTAACCTATGTATCTGAGGCCTGCTTTGCTCTTTAGGCTGGGCAGGAGTGATGGCAGGCCTGCCAAGTGCCTGATAACCCTGGCACGAGAGGCCTCACAGCCCACAGTTCGAGGTCATCCAGCACTACGAAGCCTCCTTTGCCTCTCACTTCCCTAGACTTCAAAATAGCTATACTCCCACACTGTTCAGCAACAGTTGGCTGCATGTGAACCAGATTAACATTATATCAACACTTAATGCTTGCTCTTGGGGAGGGAGGGGGGGGGGGGGGGGGGGGGGGTTGTTGAGTATGGTCTAGACCTAATCTGTAAACTGTCCTGAGAAAACTTCTGTTATGATATGACACTATGAATATAATTGAATTCAATGCGTGTCACTTTAAAGGAGTACTTCAGCGATTTAGTGCACTTTCATAATGTTGGGGTCAAAAAAAAGGGTCAAAATCGAAGCAGCAGGCCTCAAAATCCTGACTTTTTAGCACTTTTCACACAAGATTTTTGTAATAGTGCCACAGTGTATGTCTGCATTGCTTATTCACACTGAACCAAGCAACGGCAGCACTATGCCGACCCAGTGTGTGATTTCACATAACATGCTGGCATTCCGGGGGCAAAAGGGGCATGACGTGTAACACAACAGCGTCGGCGTCTAGTGTGTGCGAGGTGGTCCGCACCGTTGAGCAACCATGCAAACCTGACAGAACCCAGATGACGCCAACTTTATGCATTTTGTCCCCAACAACTTTGGCCCCCGATTCAGTCTTCGTAACTTTCACACAGATGGCGAGGCGGCTTACAGTAAGGCACATCAGTCCTGCCTTGAACAGGCTGTGTGAAAGGGGCTTTAGTCTCTAGTATGGGTCAAGCTCCAAAAACACTGAATCTTTCCATTTCCCATAATGCAACTTAATAGCAACTTTTCATTTGATCAACCCCCTGGCTGGTAAACAAGCACATAACCCAAGTTTGAAATGCAGACTTTCTGATATAGATTTTTAGTCTCCATGCCCAAGTTGGGATAATCTATTATTCAGACTGAGTCTTGGGGCTCCTACATACAGTTGCAGAGATGACATTTTTTTGCTAGGCTGCATTAGCACTCGTCTTTGAATTTAGGCATTACGTACTATTGCCACAACTGCATGTTTCTCTCATGTTGGGTTATATAATATCATAAGGTACCACCATTAAAATTAGGGCTGAAACGATTCCTCGAATAATTCGATTACAAAAAATCCTCGATGCAAAATGACTTGCCTTGAAGCTTGGTTAAATCAATGTTACTAACGTTGTATCGCTGACGGACGGTGTTTCCGCTACTGTCGCACACCAGACGCTGCTCAGTCTGCTGCTGGCGACACATGCCAGAGGTAAATAGTGAGGGGCTGAGAGAAGAGACCGGCTGGAGGAGACCACAGGAAGGGTCCAAAGTTTGGAATCAGTTCAAACGTAATTAAAACTCTGTACAGTGTGCCTACTGCAAAATCAAACTAGCTTAGCACAATAATAGCACGACGTCAGTGCTTTAGCATCTCAACAGAAAACATGGAGTCTAACTTAATCATCCGTTCCATGAAGAGGACCGACAAAAGTCAATCACAGAGTCGTATGGACGATGACACCACATCAAACACAACAACTACCAAAATCAAAGACAAGAAAATACGTAGTGGTGACCACGATCTGAGCTGACTATCCCTTCAGAAAAACAGCTGATTGTTGCGCGCATCTCTCTCTCTCTCTCTCTCTCTCTCTCTCTCTCTGAAACAGCTGATCAACGATCTAATAGCATAAGTGTAACAGAGCTGTGTGACATTATAATCAAATATATAAATAAAAATAGGTTAAGTATAACTAATATTTACATATAGGTCTAGTTTTGGTTGTTTAAAAACGCAAAAAAAAAATTAATTTTTTTTTTTTCTAATTTAAAAAAAATATATCTGATTAATCGATCGATAAAGTGCTAGATTAATCGATTACAAAAAGAATCGATAGCTGCAGCCCTAATTAAAATCATGCAAAGTAATACAAAAAACTTGCACAGACAAGTCAGCCAAACTGTAATTTGTTACTACAAACTTCTAGGCCAGGAAGACTTGAGTGTGGGAAACATACAGTATGTAGCCTAGTTTAGGTATATGATGGGCTATAACTTTGCTTCTCTAAAAAAAACAAGGATAAACAAGGAGCAGAAGCAAGCACAAATGTAATGTGTGTCTTCAAAAATGTATATTCAACATTAATAACAAGGACAAACAAAGACACTGTCTCTGAGCAAGCCATCACTAAATAATGGTTGATATTTTGCTATAACAATTTTCAAAGAATTTTCTGCGAGAACAAAAACAGCTGGGAAAGACAGACCGACCCTCCTTTCAAGGAGTTCTAAAATTAGCCAGGAATTTGGTTCTGTGCCTCTCTAACACACGCCCCCAGAACTCTCTTCGTCACACACCCCCCTCACTCACCAACAGAAACAACACAGCCTGCATACAGGGAAAGACTTTTAAAAGCCTTTTTAGAAACCTTCAGTCCTATTAAACTGAAACCACACATCATCATTTGTCTGCGTGAATGCAAAAACATGTCACCCCATATCTACAGTTTAATTCTGCATATCAAATAAACCCTTTAACAGTGCTATACTATCGTTTGTGGAATATGTTGACATTACATTAAAACTTCTTGTATGTAGTATAGCACAGTCATTCTCTGGTGATGCAGAGGTAGGCTTGTTTTTCCACTGGGCTGTTCACAAACCAAACCCACAACCCTGCTTTGTATTCTGTGTCTTACAGGGTAATTATAGTCTACACTAAACATGAGAAAACACTTCAGTATGATGCAATATGTATGCTGGTTTGGGGTTAGTTGGTAATAATGTGGCTTGGTACAAAGTCTCGACATATTCACAAGTGCCACTCATGAACAGTTGGAAACCTTTCATTAACTTCATACAACTGATTCTTTTAAACTGCTGAATGCATGTGTGACTTTCTCTGACCACTGTTTGAACTAGCAATGTGGGATGGTTTAAATTGGTCTGTTACGTCTTTTCATTTAGGGTTGCTGAATGTGTAATGCATTACAAATGTGTAAAGAAAAAGCCCACAGAAGATCCATTTCCTGCTGTTCTCACAGAAAATGAAACTAAAATAAAAACATACCCGTCTTCCAGTGGAAGACCATCTTTTCTTCGTTCCTTCTCCACCTGAAAAGGAAATAATAAAAAAAATGCACTTTAGTCAATATGGTCAAAACAGCAAACTGTAACCCATTTATTCTACATTCACACTGTGGCCTAGAAAGAACCACTTCAGGAGGACCTGTGGGATGAAAGTCTACTGGTATGGCAAACTGCCTTCTGGCTACAATGATGATATTCTTAATCAAGGAGGTTTGATGCACACTGGTACACCACCAACTGCCCTGATAAGCTTCACGGTGCATGTGCGTCTTAGGTTTTATTTTTTTGCATAAATAATGATTTCACTGTGAATAAACCAGGAAATCCAAGCAGTAAACTGGAATAGCTGTGGGAAACTAAAACTGGCATTACATCTTTTCCACCCTGACTCCAAGGGTTAGACAGCAGGCAGCAAATTCTGCCAGTGTTGGAAGAGTATACTGTAGTTCTCAGAATAAAATGTAACTTGAATTACTGGGAAAAATCAAGTTACGCTGAACCATGTGCAAACTTCAAACTACTGCCTCACTAGATTACACTGTGCATGTCTGGAGGGTAAATATGACCAGCAGTGCACAAGTTTTATTGTAGCTGATTTGTGTGATAATGGGGTTTCATCTTTTTTCCGCAGTTTAATAAATACGTCTGCAAAATGAGGCTCAGTTTCACAATAACCTGAGAAAATCCTTTCAAATACAGCACAACATTTCACACGGCAGCAGTACTACATTAAAACTCCATGAAGGGTTCGTTTCCATAGGAACAATCGGGGCCTTACGGCTACATCATGGCTTCATGGATACAGAGTTGTCAGAGTATTGTTTCTATGGAGGTAGCAACTAAGCTACCTCTTAAATGTCATTAGTTATATTAAGCCATTGCAGGAATTACTGCAATAAAAAAATGACTGGTTCATGGCAATATTGGATTTACAGGATTTTTTCATCAATGTGAAATGGCATTATAATTTATCAGCCTTATCTGCTGGATAAGCAAAAAGCAGACATTCCTATTTATAGTTGTGATCAGGGTGGGAAATTAGCACCCAATGGCAGGTACTTTTTCAAAGTGGCGGGTGACTTTGCCTTGTATACCAGCCACCGTGGCGGGTGGATTGTAAAACATTCCTTGTAATGGATTGGACAGCTTTTGTCAAAGAATGCTGTTGCTAAGAAACAATACACAATGCTTATAGGAGTCGCCTTACGTTACTGCTAATGAATGCCAAACATTTCCGGATTTTGCGGCTTCATAATAAAAAAATTCAAACACCAAAATAACGGAGGACTTTTATTGTGAAGAGCTTATAGGAAATGAAACCGTTCACAGCCGGGGCTTTGACCACGCATATTTCCATCAACTCCAGACTTTTGTCAAGTAGTTTTCAGCGCTAGTCCGTGACACCACGTAGCTGAGCTGAGGTACAGACAAAACGAAAATTATCGGTTAAAAACATGTGGCGACATATCCCCGGTGTTAAGAGGCCCGCCGCTGAGTCAGCATTAGCTCTGAATGTACAAACTGTGGAGGGCGAAGTAAAGAAAAAGAGAAGGTAGCCTACTTTTCGAACAAGTGGCGCATTGACAAAACGTACCACGAAAGACCATGCAAAACATTTCAGACCGTCCTGCCAACCTGTATTAAACATCAATGTACGCTGTAACGATTTTTCAGTCGCTGAAATCTGCTGCTGTTTTAATCCTGTCGGCTCTCTGCTGCTCAGTTCAAATTGGATTCATTCAATAAAATTATTATTTTTTTGTCTTAAATCCACCAACCATTTTCATATTATACCAACATTTGCAGCATCCTGAGCCTTGTTGGTAAGGTTACTAGGAAAACTCCTTTTTATTTTCAAAGAACTACACAAAAAAGCAACTTTCACTGTCTCTCGCAACTTCATTGCAACAAAAATACAAAAGACATTGCAACTTTTAGCATTTTTTTTTTTTTTTTTTTTTTTACAAAAGCTCCCGCAAAATCAGGCATTT
This sequence comes from Zingel zingel, assembly GCA_023566125.1. NCBI lineage: Eukaryota > Metazoa > Chordata > Actinopteri > Perciformes > Percidae > Zingel > Zingel zingel. The sequence goes on along the minus strand of CM042317.1, from coordinate 5,068,964 downwards.
TGGGCCGCAACAATCTAAAAAAAAGGCCGCAAAATCCTGGAGGGACTGTTTAATGCTATGTTACTGAGAGATGAGTCAATATTTTTTTTGTTCATTAAACATGTAGGCCTACAATTACTGTTTTTCACATCACTTTTTATTTGCCTATATTAATAAAATATGTATTAATAATAAAAAATAATGTATTGAAGCAATTCAAAATATGCTAGTGCACTCTTTTATAAATTTCAATTGCGTAAAAAGTGGCTGGTGGGCAAAAAAGTTCATTTCCCACCCTGGTTGTGATCTATTAACAGTTTATCAAGTAAATAAATCATATATACTGCAATATAAAAAAAATGATATAATGAAAGATTCTATCCACATACACATCCGTTGTCTAAACATGGCAAAGATTACAGGCTGCAGCTTGAACAGTTTTAACTGATGTATCCTCGGGTTATTCTGTATCATATCCTACAATGACCCCAACACCACTGAAGCTTGGCAATTTAATGGCTTAAGTCAACGAGACAAAACTAATTTTTCACAACAAATGACAGAACACAGGCTGTTGCAGCAGGTGACATTAGCACAATGAATATTCAAAAGCAGTACCATTTGTTTATGATTTGGATTCTAGTTGCAGGGACTTTAAAACACGTGACAAGGGCCTGTATACAAAACACAAAAAGGCAGATGAAAAAGTTAAAACCTTGAACTAATCTAATAATCACTAGGCAGCCAATCTGAACATATGATCCTTAGTCAAATCCAAAACACAAGTCAATGTTTACAAAACAGTAAGAGGTATGAGATGAAGTAGGCAAAGATTACAAGTTCTAGTTATGCACACGACACCTGTTCCATTATGATCTCTGCTGCCCAAATTTTAGGGGTGAAAAAAAAAAAAAAGAAATCAAAAATCGCAAGTATGATTTTTTGCAGACAATTTTTAAAATGGATTCTCTCCCCTAGAATCAATATTTTTTCTTCTTCTTTTGTTACCTATGATTCACCTAAATGTTTTCCGTTTATATGGGACCGCCAACGCAGACTACATCTTATCTGCTTCCACCAAAACTGACTGAAAGCAGAAAATACATGTTATGTGCTTCTTTACACAGGACACTATCACAGGACACTATCTCCTGCATCACCACTTCAATGTGCCTGCAGCAACAAACACCACACTACTTAACCAGCTGACCACCAGCAGCACTGGCATATAGATGAAAGACATCCATGTCATGCTCTATTTCATTCACTGCTGCCTATCTAAACATGACACCTAACAATGTCAACAATTCTGCCATCAGGTCTGCAAGGTAGAAATGAGTGGGGAAAAAAAACATGTCCAAACCCTAACATACCCACTTTTCCCTTTTATTTCAACCACCTTCTTTCTTCTTTTTTTTTTTATCTATCCAACAAATAAGAATTATCTTCAATGTGGTATGTTGCACGTCTATGGTAGTTGCTCCAGTTTTCAGATTGCAAAACAAGTATTTCAAAAACGTTGGGAAACTTTTGTGAAAGGACAAACCTGTTTTTATTTATTTTATATCAAATTTCACAAAAGCCTACCATTCATCTTTGACAAACAGACTTTACTGTATCAAAACTACTTTGGTGTAATGTGCATCGTTTTTACTTATTTTGGAGGGAACCAAATTGTCAACGCTATATTCACATCTGTTTACATAGGACTGCAGACAATGCCGCCACACCCCCCCTTCTCACCCCCCTCAGGTAACATGACAGTCAGCTGGTGACCTCATGACAGGCAGTAAGCACTGAACCCCTGTTTGTTTTTAGGTCTTGCTCCATGATTATATAATCATCACAACTGCCTATTTTAAAATGTTTAAGAAATTGTAACTCAGATCCTGCATAACAAAAAGCATATATACAGACTACAGAAGCAGGAACATTATTTTAAAGCAGTACGCAGGAGGAACTCAGACAGTCTCAGTCCTAAAATGTTCTTAGTTTGTGTTACTGACTGAACTCCACAATGGACACTATGTACAAAAGAAAATAAGGAGGAGCCACATGGCAGGTGGCCTCGCGCTCTGTTTTTTTTTTTTTGTACTGCAGAGTCGTGTATTGAACTGTGCAAGCTCGATAACTACATTTGCACAATATCATAACAAAATGCTCGTGTATGGTCATATTTCCTCACATAATAAAATATAATATGCACAGCTCAACTAACTGCAAAGTGGAGCCAAACAATGGGGATGCACTAACCACACGTGCTCATGCATCTGGCTGCATTTGTTAAGATGATCTGTGTTGTGCAAATAAATACTCTCGATTCCTCCTCCATACAAACACAGCAAGAAAGAAATGATGATTACCTGAAGTTGGACTAAGGGGTCCGCATCTTCTGGTTGCCAGACCTCGACCACGCTGGTGGACATATGACTCAGAGCTTTGTGGGAGCAAGAAATAAAATTATCAGCGAGGTGTTGGGTTGGAAACTGGCCAACATTGAAAAAACAACCGATTGCGAATTCGCCTTATTTAAAGAACTGACCTGCAAACTGACCGTTTCCGTTACAATTACTGGTTATAACAAATGAATACACTGAATGATAATCACACAGACAAGTGAGGAAATGACTCTGCCTCGGCAAGCTGACAAAGGCTGTTTGCTAGCTGCTTCATTAGCTGGAAGGTTAGCTTGGTGGCTAACGAACTTGGAAAACATCTCTCCTGCTACTTCAGTACACACGGCTGTTAAACCGTGTAGTTATCTTACAGCAATATGTAGCTTTACTACAGAGACACTAGTAACCGTTAAGTGCCCCTTTAAAGCCCCGGTAATACGTTACTTGCCTCCCTGAACAAGTTATGTCGCTTAACCAAACAGCAAAGGGAACTGGAAGCTAGCATGGACTAGCAGGTTGACAAAACATTAACGTTAGCTCTTACATGTCGGTACAAATCAAAATATAATGTTCAAGTGGCTTGAAAATGTATTCAGAACATTTTTCGCTTATTTCAATTTTACAAGCTGTTTGGACAATTTAGCCTGCCATCTATTATCCAGTATAAAGGGTGCTGTCAAGTCAGTGAGCTAAATTAAGGTTTTTACATTTTTTTTTTTTTTTGCAACGGTCGCGTTGTTAACTAATATTACACCCCGAAGCGGAAGATAACGGCGAGTACAAACCTTGTAGCTGAGCCCCTCCGTGCTGTACGCAAGGTAAAAGTATTTGTAGTATTCCTAGTAGTATATTGATCCACGTTTTCCTGTGACAGTGGCTGCCTTGTTGGAAGTCCTGAAGCCCCGCCATGCTGCCCTCTCAGCTAGCAGCCTACCTTGTGTTTCGCTGCGTTGGTTTCTTTCTCTCACCCAGCAGCAGGAACAGGAGCAGCAGCACTCCCTCTGTCCCTCCCCGCCCGCTCAAACACATTGTACAATGAAGGCAGACACCACTGACACTTGCAACGAGGCTGTTTACGTGCCTGTTGCTGAAGGTAAAACAAAACAAAGGTGACAAAAAAGGCCATCACGCAAAGATATAGCTACATGTAATGTACCCTACAGTGGTGGAAAGTAAATAAATACATTTGATTAAGTATCGGATTGAAGTGCAGATTTGAGGTTCTTATACTTTACGTATTTCCATCTCCTGCTACTTTATATCTACTCCACTACATTTGAGGGAAATATGGCACTTTTTACTCTGCTACATTTATTTGACAATTTTAGTTACTAGTTACTTTTTACATAAGAAATATATAATATGCTTATATGATATGATGCAGTACTGTAACACTAATCTACTTATTATATAGTATTTCTATCTCATGCTACTTTCACTTAGTGGTTGAATGAAACATAAGTAATGTACTTGCTTACAATTTTGACATACATGCACTTTCCATTTTTCGCTACTTAAATTAAATAAGGAAATAAATAAGGAAATATTGTACCTTTTACACTACATTTATTTGACACTTAAGAGTCAGTGGTGGAGGAAATACTCATCTTTTAACCCCTTAAATAATAGCTTGCAATGTGTTTTTACGTTTAACTTACTTTATAGGAACTTTGAGCAAACCTTACATTCAATAAAAAGCTATTTTTTTTTGCATCAGTTTAGGGTCATATAATCTTTTGGCCTATACTTTAAGTTAAGTGAAAGTCTTTAGTCGGCCCAATTATTCTATTGTTGATCTTGTGTGAGGACAAGATACGTTTTAACCAAAGAAGTCTTTAAGTGAGTGACAGTGAGATAACACTATGCCCGGCCCTCTAGGAAAACTTAGACATTCAGCATGTCAAACTCATGAATCAGTTAGGATAGGTTGGGCAGGTACGGACTTGAATCAGGTTACTCTTCTGTGGGTGTGTCAGCCCCACCTTACAAAACTGCAACTAGGCATTTAGAATATTTTTTTTTTTTGCTGGATTCTAATAAGGAGCTTAGGGTTGTCGCATCGGCAAATCATTTAGTAACAGATTATCCTTATCAGTTGAATAACTGAACGTATGCATAGGGAAGCATTATGAACAGGAAACTGCCAACACTTTTAATCAGTTTACAGTAGGTTTGCAAGGATTTGTAATGTTTCACATATCATTTGTCTCTTAATACTATATCTTTTTTTTTTTATGGCTTAGAGATAAAAAATAATAATAATAATAATAATAATAATAACATGCATTAAGAAACACTATAAATATAAAGCAAGTCACGAAACAACAGAACAATATGTCTGCAAAGCATTCATCTACTGGAAAGAAAACTGATGAGTAAGACCAGGCGAGCACATTTGCAATTTAAATCAACAAACCCAACTAGGTCATTGAGTAAACATGGAACACACAACTACCTGTTTTGCATCTGGTTTGACAGAGAGAAAAAGGAAGGAAAATAAGCAGGGCAATAGTCATTCTGGACATGTCATGACAATAGTGTTACTTGTTTGTTCATACAGAAAGTGAGTGTGCAGCTTTGAAAAAAAAGTGCTTTTGTGACAGATCTTGCAATGTTTCAGTGACAATTTCTAAAGTAATGAAAGCACAAAAGATAGAAGGCCTGGTGTAAATACATTTGTACACGACACGCCAAGTTTTAGAATCCATAAAATTGCAAACAATGGCTTTTTAACTCAAAGGGACATTTTATTTGCAGCATGAGAAAAGAGCTTCTGCAATAAGTAAATTGACTTTAAATATTTACAGCACTTGTACACATAACAAATCCTAAACATGTCCTCTGTAATTCAATTCTCCCGTCAGCCCCAGTGCATTTTTTGTGGAAAAAAAAAAAATAATAAAAAAAAAAGAGGACTAGATGTTTCACAAAAGGGGAGTTTTTTTTTTCCTTTTTCTTTCAGCAAAAATAAAAGGTAGGGAAAAGAGCACAAGCATTTGATTCCAAACAGTCTGTTTAAACCATATGCATTAGATCATTGGCTGCACAGATGTGTCAAGTGTTAATTCCTTTCCATCATCATTTTGTGGCTCTCAGTTTTCATGCAAACAGGTGTCCCAAAACTCAGGCTGCTAGGTTGTGTTCATCACAGAACCCCCTCACCCTTCGCAGCCACTAGTGATTGCATTTCTTATCTGGTTGCACCAATGCAACATATCAGCTGATAAATTCCATCTGCCACAGCAAAATTACTAAAATCTGCCCTTATTCAAAGCCTACACCAGGCCATACATATGCCTTTCACGTTACTACACATAACATAAACTAGAACTGCTGAGACCAGGTATACTTGCTTCAAACTGAAAGCTTAAACACTTATTTTGCGCTTATTGTGACCATGAACTCTGGTAGAAAAGCTGGCAGTCAGTCCATGTAGTCAAAGTCTTCAGGAATCCCAAAGGCTTTATTAATGTGGCTGTCATCAAAAGAGAACTTCTTCTTTGTCCATGACTTTATGGCGAAAATATTGTCTGAAAACAGAAATCAAATCTTTGTTTAACTAGCCAAAATACACTAATGCACTTGCCCCTTTCAGTGTTATATATATATATATATATATATATATATATATATATATAGTATTATAAATAGCAAAGTCAGTCTGAGATTATGAGAATAATCCAATAGTCCAAGAACAAACTTTTTTGTCTCGTTGCTCTGAAGGACTTGCTTTGGGGAAAGTTTAGTTATTTTGGCTGGAGATTTGATTATTACCTTCTGAACATTTTATTCACTAGTGACTATTTCCCACATCTGAAGATAATTTGGGCAATTAAGGTGAATCTAGTCATAGTGGAGTCTTACTATGACAAAGCTCCAATGTGTGATGCAAGTGCACCAGTATTTTTGCATAAAAATCTTGCTAAATGGTAGGTAGCGGTAGGTAGGTCGAACTGTGCGATGGAATATTAGTGTCTAGAAATGTCCCTGATTGAGACTTTAAATTGCATTTCTTGGTACCTTCCCTCAAATATTAAGTAGAGGTGGAATATTTGTAAAAGCTTACTATTATAGGCCTTCAATTTTTGACTATGACTTGGCCAATTAATTAGCTTTACTCTAATTTTTGCTTATTATTTGATTCAATTAATATTTATGATGAATGCCTGTAATCACCACTGTCTATTTACATTTCACTCTTACTTAAGTTTATACTGTTGACTCCAGTATAAACTGTAAAATATTTCTTGAATTTACCTTGATAGTGAAAACAAATGCGTGTGAAATATAGAATCTGAAAATACCTTTTTGTATACAAGTCATAAAAGTGTAGAATTTCAACACAAATACAATACGTACATAACCAATACACAATTAATATGATTGTACTTCATTCACATATCAGCTTATTAATTCTACAAATAGCCTAGATCACCTTCACCATGGCTGTAATCAGAAATTACAAATGACTTTCTATTGCAGTTTATTACAATCTAATCTATGATTAGAAGGAAAGTTTTTAGAAGTGATATGCGAGACAAGCTGAAAACTGTGGATGTGTCACCCATTTAAAGAGTAAATCAAATAGCTTTCTGTAGAGTAAGACCTGTCTTATCAAAAGTCAATAAAATCTGAATCATGCTATTAGTAAAGTCTTTCACATGAGTCCTGTAGGATCACTGGACTCCAGTTTTTGAAATGCAAGTGATTAACTGTGTCCGGGCTTGTGAGTGAGCTTTTATGCGTGGGTGTGTCTCAGTGTGACAAGGCTACAGGTAAAGCCGTACTTGTTTTTGAAAAGTAAGATTGGCTTTCACAGAACAAGTTGCAGCCACAGGCAATTCAATACATTAAGTGGGGTTGTTACTGAAGCCTGCAGGAGTCTGTTGTTAGAAGCTGAGATAATGCCAGCTACCTAGCAATAAGAAGAGTGCATGTGAAAATGCAAGAAAGTAAAAAAACTAGCTTGGCAGAAATGACAAAATTGTGCTTTTAGATGTAACAGGATCGCTGAGAACATTACAGCTTGTACCGGTAGTACTGTGAGGAAACATTTTATGTATTTGTTTATGAGTGTCCACCCCAGATGAGGGAAGTACAAGTCATGGAAGAGGCAGATATGACTCATGAGTATAATTATATGGAAGTAAAGCAAAAATGGGCCAACAAAAACTGACAATGCAACTTTGTTGACCAGTTACAGGCGATGTTGACCCTCAAGAGTCAAAACACCGCAGGTTCGGCTGGTTTCCATAATGCCCTAAAGTCAGCTGTCTCCAAGGTTACCACTTAGGTCAATGAATGCACACAGAGAGCCTAAGTCTTGACTGCATAGATATGGCATGCTGACCCCAAAGTGCTCTTACAGCTTGAGTGATAGACCTGCCACAGTTATTTGTGTACTGAATATTTAGAGGCAACTTTCCGCAGTAACTGTATTATTGATCTGGACTGAGGCAGCAACTAATGACTAGTGTTGAGAGGATCTTTAATTAATTAGCCAATCGACAAAAAATGGTTTTGGTTATTTCTTAAACAAAAATGTTCACTGGTTCTACCTCCTGAAATGTGAGGATTTGATGGGTTTCCTTGTCATATATAATAATAAACTGAATATATTTGTGTTTTCAACTCTTGATTGAATAAAACAAGCAAAACGCATGTATTTTTCCACTATTTACTGACAGTCATATTTTACAGACCAAACGATTAACCACTTATCAAAGAAATAATCTGCAGATTAATTTACTATGTAAGTAATAGTTAGTTGCTGCATAACTAATGATTGTTTTCAATATTGATTAATCTGCCTGAATATTTTCTTGATTAATCAACTGTTTGGTCTATAAAACATCAGAAAACAGGCCAAGGTGATGTTATCCAATGCCTTCTTTTGTCTGCAAGTCTGTAGTCCAAATCCCTAAATGATTCAATTTACCAAATAAATTCTCACATTTTAAAAGCTGAAACCATCACATTTGGCATTTTTGATTGAGGAAAACTGCCAAGTGGTAGAAGCCAATACGTTTCTGTGAACAATCATTGTTCATCAGCTCTTAACTTATGCACAGGGGTACCACAAGGATCAATACTTGGCCCGCTTCTGTTTAGTTTATATATTAATTATTTGCCGTTAGTTTGCCCAGATATCAAAACACCAATGTATGCGCACGACCCGTAGTATATGTGCATGCCAAGACAAAACATCTGGCTGCTGCCACAGCCATGGATCAGATCACCAATTGGCTAAATCGTTCCTACCTTCAACTTAATGTAAATAAAACTGTAGGAATGTTTTTCAAAAGACACACTGTGTCAAATATAACCATTTCAGGTCAAAAACATTGGTATTGTGCCACAAGTATCTTGGCATTATTATTGATTATAATATTTCTTTCAAAGCACATGTTAAGAAAGTGCGCAATAGAATCAAGTTTAGCCTAGCCAATTTTAAATCAATTAGAAATGCACTAACTTGTAATGCTGCTAAATTATTTATGGATGCCATGACTTATGTCACATCTAACATATTGTCTGACAAGCTGGGGACAAACTAACAGCTCGTCACTAAAGCCACTAGCAACTCTTTACAAGAAAGGTTTTGGACCAGAAGCCTAACCGTTCACATCATTGTATTATCCTAAATAACTCTAATCTGCTGAGCTGGGAAGATGTCATCAAATACAAAAACATCTGTCTGGTCTACAAAATTCTGCATAACACCGCTCCTCCTCCTTTTAACTCATTCATAATCCAACAACAGCAGTCAGATCACCAGAAGCACCACATGAGGTGACCTTCTAATTCCATTCAGGAAAATCTGATTTGGTCAATTATCATTTTCTGTTATGGCAATACAAAACTGGAATTCACTGCCCACCACTTTCAAAGATATACATACATATTCCACCTTTACAACACACCTTAAAACATGGCTGTCCGACAACTATAATTGCACACATTAATCAGTCAGATGTGATGTGTGTTTGATGTGACATAGTCATTGTTGCTGCCATTCCATCTCTGCTGCCTGCCTCCGTTATGTCTTGTATGAGCTTTCATTGTGGTTTCTGTGACTATTCTCCTTTCCCTTGTCTCCTTTGTATTGTTTTTACTGCATTAACTACTTTTATGCCTTTGCCATCATCTGTGCTTGCTTGTGTGTGCTTGCATGTTTGTGTGCCACTTGTTTGTATGTCTTAATCACTTTTGCTTAGGCCTGCTTTCATTATAGATGTAATGTAATTTATTTTAATTTGCTTACCATTGTATTTTAGGATGCCTATTGTCAGCTGGCCTGGGACTACAGCTGAAAATTAGCCGTAGAGGCTAAAGCTGCTCCTTTTACTGTGCAGTTAATTAAAGGGGACTGCCACACGGCATTATAAACTAATAAACTAAACTAAAAGAACTGAAATGACTAACCGATTATCAAAATAGTTGGCGATTCTTTTTCGGTTGATCAACTAATTCATTAATCATCTCTTTTTGCATCTCGATTCCAGACTTATTGAATATGTATATATTAAAAAGATTCAATGACTCACCTGTCCACCTGGAAACAGCTTCTTTTGCTTCAACATTTGACTTTCCTGCAAAACAAGGATTTGTGATCGGTTAGAATACATGCAATCAATTAAAATGTTCAGGGTTTGTTTCGAGACATCAGCTCAGATCTGTGATTAAAACTTAAAGACACCTACTGAACAGCAAAGTTTTGCCTAATTACGCTTTGTATAACGGACTAACAAAGATAAGAGAAACAGAACATCATCGTCCTTTTTTGTTGCAAATCCATACCGCATGTGTATGTTTTCTGAGCCATGCTTATGAGCAAGACTTGCATACTGTGCAAATGTAAAAATAAGAATAGGAGGAGTAACACTTGACACACTGACTACAATCCACAAATGTATTCCAATTTTGGTTTCATTTGGATTTGCTCAAATGTTTGGTTTGTCTAACAGTGTACCAAAGGCACAGCTTTTAGAAAGTAATGCACATATTTACCTTGAAGTATATTTCTAACTATTATTGTTGAGTGTTTATTATCCGTATTATACATTTATTATTTATCATTCTAAATCCCATTCCTAAAAACAAAAGGCATTATTGGTTCAAATGTATGTGTCGTAATTTTGCAGCAGTGTCTCAACCAGTGATGGAAGAAGTACTGGACGATGGAAGATCCTTTACTTAAAAGTAGTAATACTAAGGCTGCAACTAATGATTATTTTCATTGTCAATTAACCTGTCAATTATTTTCTTGATTAAACAATTAGTTGTTTGGTCTACAAAATGTCAAAAAATGGGGGGGAAATGTCGATGTGTTTCCCAAAGCCCAAGATGACAGCCTCAGATGTCTTTGTTTTGTCCACTACTCAAAGATGTTCAGTTTACTGTCACAGAGGAGTGAAGAAACCAGAAAATATTCACATTTAAGAAGTAGGAATCAGAGAATTTAGAAAAATTACTCAAACCAATTAATCACTTATCAAAATAGCTTGCGATTAATTTAATAGTTGACAACTAATCGATAAATCTTTGCAGCTCTAAGTAATACCACAAAATAGTCTAACAATTAAATGCCCTTTCACCCCTGGTCTTAACAGACATTTGATTTAAAGATGCTCTCTGAACCTCTGAATGAGAATCACATCTGCATGAACAGGTCTGAGCCCATTCTGCAAGTTCAGTCCAAGCCCCCTCAGCAGTAGACCTAACATAATGTCATACACTTGATTGTGCATCTTGATTGCTCTCAGAGCACAAATTAAGTTTCACTGGGGGGGGAGATGGCTATCTGTATCAAAGCTGTGCCTTTGTGCATGTGGTGTAGTTAAAAAAAAAAAAAAAGAGAAAATAATACCCGTAGGCAAGTGGAGACACAGTGATGAATGTGAAAACAAAGTACAAGAGATTGAAAGTAATAGAACGCTTATCCTTTCTCTTTCTCACTAACTAATGGGTGTATCTATTAAATGTGGCTGTATTAATGATCTGTAGTACATAGTTTAACTTTCACTATCATACACATACAAGTTGAAGCATAACAAACAGATATACAGATATATGCAGAGAGCCTTAACTTACAGTGGAGACAGATGTCAGTTAATAAATAGGAAGGCTTTGGATTCCACATAAACCCCCTGGGAATAAAGATAATCATCTAATATGTCTGCTCCATCAGCAAACAAGATCATATGACCAGTATGGCTTAACATGTAATACTTTAATGTGTTCTACTTAAATGTGTTATCTGCCTTTCAATAGGAAAAAAGTTTTTATTTCTATTTGTAAAGCTGAAAAATAAAACCAAACTTTCCTGGGGTTAGGATTGGGAATCCAACAGCTGTTGCAGTGATTAAGCCTGGCAATACGTTTATCACAGGCCCCAGAGGCTAAGTTTCTGCAGAGGGTCTAGCAATGTGATCATGAAGTCATTTCTCTGGGACCCAAATAAAAATATTAACAAGCATGTGACGGCATTTGGGATTTTAGCTTGTTGTGGCACCAAGCTAATACATTTTTTTGTATTTTTACATATCTACCATACAGCGTAGAGAATATTTAGTCGCTACACATGTGGCTGCAGCTGTAGTAAAAATAAAATGACGGCTGTCAAACGATTACATTTTCTTAATCGCGATTAATCGTTGAATTTCTATAGTTATTCGTGATTAATCACATGTTTTATCACATGATTAAAATTCTATTTTGCATTTCAGAACTGTTTTTAAGTACATATTAACAATGGAAAGCAATTATTACCAGTGTATCTTGATTGGGAATCAAATGAATGCAAAGAAAATGACTTTACGAACTTGATTTTAAGATTTGTATTTGTTTATTATATATTTAATCTAGTCACACATTTGAACCTAGAATCAATATTAGGGTTGGGTATTGTTTGGTTTGGATACCGGTGCTAAAGCGGTACCGGTGCCTTAACGGTGCCTGAACCGATACTTTTTAAGAAAGTTAAAAAAAGAAGGGTACTAAACAGTTGGCGACATTATAGAATGGCTTGTTTATTGCTAAGGCCACATCGTCAAAATTAAATGATTTAATAATAATGTAATAACTATAACAATAACTTATTTCACTAGTAAATAGCTGATGAATGACAAAAACAACCACCAGATGGGAAAAAGGGCATTTAACAACAACGAGGCTATAAATTACCAGTTTCATTGAACGCACCATCTGTGTTTTTCCGACAACAGCAGCTGCAGAATGTTACATCCCGGTGTCGGAATCCTCTACAGTGAAATAAACAGAGTGTAAAGACAAACTTTACACCGTTTAGCGTTAGCTGTCAGCATCGCGATTAACGCGTTAATGCTGACAGCCCTAAAAAAAATAATCTGATCCTATTGCCTTATATTCTTTTCTGGGTTACTTAAACTCTGCCTTAAATCTAAATTCACTTTCCATTTAGACTAGTAGAAAAATTATAGAAAAAATTAGATTAGTCAGGAATTATTGGCCTGCATGTCCTTGTGATTGTCAGTAAACGAGTCCATATTTGTGTCATGTTGGAGTGGAAAAAAAACCTGCAGACGTGTGCAGACTAAATTCATGCTTGGTGTAACATTGGGAGGTGCAGGTAAACAGACCAGATATTTTTTATGACACCACACATGTCACATGTGTACATAAGGTAACACCTTTACCGCAGGTCAGCGTTAACATGAACTCAAGGCAGTATAGGATTTTTGTAACATCAATAATAACTGTGTGCATTGTGTGGACATCCTATAGAGTGTCAATAAGTCATGGCCTTGCCTTAGTCTTTTGAAACGCTTTTAACTCCGAAACCCTTTGAGCTTAGAGGTTGGAGGTTACACAAATCATTTAGACCATCATTACATCTGACACGCACGTCTTAAGACCAGACAAGAAAAAAAAATATGTCTTTGTTTCAGCAGGAAGGTTCACACCTACCATCTTGCATCAACATGTAACCAGTTTGTGGTTCACGCCTAAAACTGACACGAGAACGTGTCTCACATGCATCTTGAGTGACCACTCGCGGCCAATTTTTACTTCCTCGTTCACATTAGAATTTAACAGTGAGAAACTGTGAACCTGCTGCTAAACAGACACCATGCATGTTTGTTCTCAGCAGTACGGTTAGAGACGAGGACTCCCGTGACCAGTAACTACCTGCACCACAAAATCACGCCCCAAGTTGTGTGACACAGACAAACTAACTGTATTCCACTGTGTGTGGGAGGATTTGCACTCATATAATCAGCTATACTACATATGGATGTAGTCATATGTTTCCCTGGTCACCATTTAACTTGTCTAACGCAATACAATCACCAGCATGTCTTTAATGCACCTTATTTAGAAATGTGTGAGGAGGGGATTTGAGGGTGTCGTTTTTAAGTTCCCCCCATCCTGCTTATGTTTTTTTTGGCACTACGAGTAGGTGATTTTGACTGGTGGCTAAATTCTAAGGTTATTGGAAGTTTGTCATGGTATCATTTTCATTAATGTTGCTACAGTCTGTCTGTGTTGAATGATTGATGAGTTGAATACTTCAACAGTCTGCCAACTGTACCAAGGTCTAATTTGTATCACTCCTTTGTTTGGCAAATTGTGGGAGGTAGTGCTGAAATAGTCCAGCTCCTAATGCACAGCTCATTATTGGGTGTGAAACCAGTTCTTCATGGTAGTATGAGTCATATAGACACTCCTCAAATGGTTGGTTTGTTGGACGTTGCCCTACTCTTTAGTGCGTCTCTCTTCTCAATAAGAGATCCTAACTGGATGCAAAAATAGCGCCACCTGTGCTTTGATGAGCCAGCTGATGTTGGGATCCAGTCTACATTTTTCTCTTTGGCATCATTTTTAGAGAGAAACACTTAAGAAGAACACTTAAAGCTTACGCTACAGTCGCTAAATACAAGCTTACTGCCAGATGATTCTATCAATTGTCAAAACCTTACACCAAATACTTGTTATATAATACATACACGCTTTTAAATACTGTGGCAACAATTGATTCAACATCGTTAGACATGCACAAGACAAATCAGCAAATCAACAAACAACAGATTCCTTGTAATTTGTCCAAATCCACTTTCTACTCGAGGTGCTTTTTAGCTGCATTGCCGACGCTCAGCGGCCATGGAAGCTTTTCTGCAATTTAATGCAATCCAATACAGCAGCAATAAATAGCACCTTTGTTAATATTGTAGCAAAAATATTGAATATCATTTATCTTATATATACTTATTCAACTTCATACAGCACCAACAGCTCAAAATGATCATAGAGTTTAATCACCACCACTCTGACATAGTCTCAACCATTAGGACATTTAAAGTTTCACAGAGAGAGTTGATGATACTGGATTTTGTTACATTTTACAGGGAGGGTGAGGGGGGGGGGGGGGGGGGTAGATGTCTCTGGTCAGTGATCATAGGTGACGTGATTGATGCCTAAGCTTAAAACTGACTTCTTAAAAAACAGTCATGTTGCATTCTGTACTCACTTATCTCCTCAATGACTTCTGGGTCACATTCCCTGTACTTGTCCAACTCGGCCTGCAGCTGAGTTCGCTCCTCTTTTAGAGCCTGCAGCTCCTGCAGCAGAGAGCTTCTCTCCTTCTGCACACAGACAGAGATTGATTTTATAAGTCTGATTAACATGGCTTTGTTGATTTTATTTTTTATCACTTCTCATTCAAAATAGATTTTTTTTTATGTACAAAGTGTGGAAGCATATGAAAATATTCTTACTGTATCCTGACGTCCTACTTTCACTTTTTCAACCGCTTTCTCTACAGACACTTTGCGCTGCTTTGCTTCAGAAATCTGTCAGGTAAAAAGAGTCTAACATTAGCCATATTCAACACCAAACTGCTGCCAAGAAAACATACAGTATGTAGACAATAGAGAGTTTCCTGTACTCCACCATACAAATCAATACTACTGTTCTTGACATAATTGTTTGAAGTTAAAAGTGGGGAAGCCGTTACCTGAGTACAACCAATGATCACCGACAAGGCAACAAATCAACACCAGTTAGCACATCTTCTAACCGATAGAAGACGCTAACTGTTATGTATACACCCTTAAAATCTAAATTGCTAGTGATTTCTCACCAGTGCATTAGAGACCAATGGTCTATTGACATCAATAGCCAATTACAGTGCTGTAAAGCATATTAATTTGGCTGAAATAAAAAGGAAGCTGTGCTGTAATTTGTAAATACACTTCCAACTTTTTCATACAGACTCTATAGAGCCAACTGACTCTATAACATTAAGCATACACATTTACATTGCTGTGTTACCAGATAAGACCGGTATATTGTAATGCATATGGTATAATCACACGTCATTATGTGGTGACAGATTGCTGCTCTACATCATTTGACTTCTGTCGCAGAAATCTGGTGGCCATCATTCTCTGAGGAGTCGCCACCCTCACACCATCTGTCTGCCACGCAACAGGAGAGGGAAATGGGACGCAATAGACACCCAGAAATCTAAAGACGAGCAGTGTTACTGCAGCGTGACAACACATCTCTCACAAAAGCCACCAAGACTGTGCAACATGGGAGATTTTCGATTCTCAATTATGAATAGGGCTCATTATTTTTGTTTTGTTTTTGTATTCGGGAATTCAATAATTAAACCACCACCACTTCCCATTTTTCTCTTTGCTTTTTTTATTACCAGAAGTGCTTTCTGGGCCGTGCACGTCATATGCTGACCTCATTTACTGTAAACTACAGTGTGCAGTGTCTTCCAGAAATGTGAAAATCTATCTTCTCCTTTCACAAAAATATAGGTATTTTTAATAAAAAAAATACATTATCAGCTCTGGACAGCTTTTGAGATGTGAGGTCGTTGTTTTCAGACTAAAACGGAGTGTCCTCACCTGACTTTGCAGCTCCTCCAGTTTTTTCTTGCGAGCGTGCAGGGCTTTGCTGGGAAAGGCCCAGTAGTAGTTGGACGTACCCACTCTTTCACAGTCCACCATGTTGTCATCCACCAGGCTCTGCAGCACGTCCTTCACAGACATGGGAGCTTAAAGCAACAGAGAGGAAAGAACACCATCTACATCAAAAAGGTCCCAAACCCTCTATTTTCTGTTACTGCACTGCCTTCTTAGCAGTTGATGCCATGTGTGGACAACTGATTTAAAGTAGAGGTATGATTGTTACAAGCATAGAACATATAAATAATGATGTGAAAATGTATCTGATGTTTGGTATAATATTGCATTCTACTGAGGATTTTTTTTAAAAGCACAAGTCAGCATCAGGTCTAATTTTCACTGTTGGCAAGGCGTACCACTCAAATGTTCACACAACTAAACCCACACATCTGCAGCCTATGTGGCTGGTGTATGCTTATCTGAGAGAACATTGCATGAGAGGATGTAATGGAGCAGGAGTTCCATCGTGAACAGTGTCAGCGGTGAAATGTGATACTCCCACACATTTGCTCAGCCGGTCCATTGTAAAACTGAAAGAGCGTATCTGCTCGGGGCTGAGCTGTGCTGAGTCCTGAGAGGACGTTGGAACAGCAGAAAAAAATAAAGGATTGAAAATTAAAAACACTCTGGAAAGATCAACCAAACTCTGTGTGTGTGTGTGTCTTTTCCAGTCCTTTGTCATGTTTCTGTTCACGTGATTCAAATAGCTTTTTGCCCATTTTCAAACTTCAAAAACTATTCTGCCTTTTAATTGTTACCAGTATACCACTCTTTTTTCAGTTTAGCTGAGATCACTCCATCGGCCCCTTTTCTCCCATGCTCTCCCCTACAGGAAAATGTGCCCATAATGCAGATCTCTTGTTTCCCCCGCCCCCACCATCACTCAGTAACTTTATCATGACCAAGTAAGGAGGACCAAAACATGTGCTTTTAATTACAGCAACACGATCCAGTTTCTCCAGATTAATGTTATGTCGATTCTAAAACAAAATCCCTCTTCAGTTCACCCAAACATACACAACACAGCTTTGTTCCTCTGCAGCACTTAAACATCCCAGTTTGTATTTTAAATGTTCCCTCGATACTCATAATGTTGGGCTCCATGTTGACTCTAAGAGAATGTGTTTTATTTCAAACCAAAAGCTTCCAACAATACTCTGCACTATGAGATTGCTGCCATTGATGGGTCTGGCTGCGTGTATACAGACTAAATACAGTTAAGATGGCAACAACTAGTCCTGGTTGTCATGGTCATGTTGCAAGCATGTCACCACATTGTTTTCACGAAGGCAAGAGGTTGCAATGCCTGTTGATACTGACTGAATGGTTTTTGGAAAAAAAAAACTGGTGGTATTTTACATAAAAGCGCACTAAATCATCTGCTGGTCTCACTAACATTGATGCCTATGTTTATAAGTCCTGAATGATTTAAATTAGTGCATGTTTTGTATTATGAATAGGGCTGGGCGATATATCGATATTATATCGATATATCGTGATATGAGACTAGATATTGTCTTAGATTTTGGATATCGTAATATCGTGATATGACATAATTGTTGTCTTTTCCTGCTTTTAAAGGCTGCATTACAGTAAAGTGATGTACTTTTCTGAACTTACCAGACTGTTCTAGCTGTTCTATTATTTGCCTTTTCCCCTTAGCCATTATATCCACATTACTGATGATTATTGATCTAAAATCTAAGTGTGAAGATATTTTGTTAAAGCACCAATTGTCAACCCTAGAATATCGCCGCAATATCGATATCGAGATATTTGGTCAAGAATATCGTGATATCTGATTTTCTCCATATCGCCCAGCCCTAATTATGAACCAAATATACTGTTGTAAAAGTGCAACCCTTTCAGATGAAAGTGCATGTTTAACTAAAGTGTGAAGTATGCAACAATAAATAGCTCTGTTCACTGTTGATTACCATAAAAAATATCTGCGGCTTGACATACAAGGTCAGTGTGGTAAATAACTGCAACTGCAAACAAAAGTGAAACATGGCAAATGGTTAAAATGTTAGTGTTTCCCCTTGAGAAATCACAGTGTCTAGTGTTCAGACTCAGCTCCCACATTACTTTTCTTTACCAAAAATAGAGTGACGTGACATCTCTGCCAGGTAGAATCCAGTAAGGCAAACACACACAAAACAACCGTACCGATTTTGTTAAACAGGCAGTCAACCTGAACACCAGCTGGACACGTGGACAGACCATTTAAAAAATCTCTACTAAAACTGTTGATCATTACTCACTTATTCCCTTTGTCTTAGGAGCGATCTTCTCAATGTCTTTCAGCTGAAACACATCTTTCTACAAAGAGAATGAGAGAACACATTCAAGGAAAAACATTTGTGTTTATCATTTTATCATACAAAATGGAACTATTCACCATCTGAATCATCTAAGTCTGTATCAGAATCTAGTTTTTGGCTGCACTTTATTTAGGCTTTTTGGAAATGAAAAAAACTGATATATTTATGGATTATATTCATCATTGTTTTATTATAAACAGTAACTCTGCCTTTCCAGGTATGTCTAGCCATAGTTTACCTATTTTGGGCAGCCAAAAACTAAAAAAATATTTCTGTACTTGTTTTTGCCTAATTTTATCTCATTGTATTGCTGAAATGTTCCATGCACAGCACTTTAAAACTTTTTTTATGTTTGTTTTGTTTATTATTATTAACTAATCAAAATGACTTTCTTTGCAAGGACTTAAACTGTGATTTCTTTTGTTTAGCTTCAGAAAAATAATTTTATTAAGCATTTTGTTTTTTTTAATCTCTTTCTAAATTTTCATTTCATTGTCTAATGTGACTTTGTTGGGCCAGTTTAGTTACAAATAGTATATGTGTGTGCAGATGATGTATATCTGCATATGATATATGCAGATATGTATGTGTATCAAAGAGAGAGAAAACCACATGACCAAGTGATGATTTTCTTTAAAGAACAACCTGTTCCTTATCTGTTGCAGGTTTTAAAATTAGAACACAAAACTTTCTCAGTATCACTCATTACAGTCAGGCCCATTTATGGTTTGGTGGGTAGTTTGTATGTTTGTATGCTTTTGTCTCCTTCACATAAAGTGGGCAGCCTTAATCAAAATTAGCAACATTAAGATTAATACTCAGATTGCATTAAAGAAAACAAATGAAACACATAACAAAACTGGCTAGTAAGTAAGAGTAAGTGATTAGCTTTTAAATACATTGTGGTCACAATGCAAGACAGCCCAGAGGGCATATGGAGGCCTTAGTCTAAATTATATTGATATGGTTATATTGATTTGATTTGATTGATTATATTTGATTTGGTGCTTTATATATGATATACACCAATGTTTCACATACTTGTGGGCATAATAGTCCTGTCTATACAGCTTTGTTGTCCTTATTCTTAGGGGTTATGTCAATTTCTATACAAGTACACTGAGAGCAATGAAAATACAGAGTCAAGCCATTAAAGCTGAATCTGATTCCTACTTTAAACCGTTATGTGGCCACCTGCAATGGGAAAACTCACCGTTTCAAAGAAAATCTCCATCATTCGACTTCTCTTCTCCTCCAAACTTAGTCCTTTCTTCTTTGACTGTAACAGATAGTTTAATGTAACATAAGGCCTGGATACTTTTAGGAACAGCCACTAATATGCCACTATATTACACAGCAATAGAATCATATGCAAGTGGGAGTAAACACTGTATTAGGGCTTGATATCCTAGTATTTAGCATGCAATAGGAACAAAACATGAACATGTCACAATACATATCTACCATTTGCAGCACTTTGAAATATGCATGTTTAATATAGGCTATCCATGCTGCCTGTGGGGCTCTTTGTTGCACGTCTAAGCTTCTACATCAGTGTTGTTGTAGTACAGCTTCCGGTCACCAGGCAACAATGTTCTCGGTGATTTACAGTACATGGCTTGCTGCTCCATTTGAGTAGCTATGTCTAGCTTTTATTATTTTACACCCGCCTGATAATGTCTAACTGTATCTCTCCTGATAGTTAACAGAGAGGTTCACCTTTCCTCAGGTGTGTTCCTGTATTAATATGTCCTCCATTAAGAGGACGTTAGAGCTGATTAACGTTATGCTACATAAAGTTAATGGGTCACATAGCAATACAGGAATGAAACGTAGTACGACGGTCCTAAATAAGAGTAACATACTACACATACATGATGGGTAACATACTGCTAAGTGTATAGCTAGCTAAGTAATTGTAATAACTTGGTGACGTAGCTAACTGCCGGATTGTTATCGTTAGCCAGGAGCCCATATATATATATATATATATATATATATATATATATATATATATATATATATATATATATATATATACACACACACACACACACATATATATATATATATATATATATATATATATATACACACACACACACACACACACACACACACACACACACCTTGGAAATGCTGCTAGCTTGCTAGCTCGTCGGTCTTGTCTGAAGCACTAGCTAGCTATCACATCATCATAAAGATGAACATCTGCTTACCATTTTATTATGTTGGCTGTACCAGCAACGTCCGCTAACATTAAGGTTGTGCTTTAGAAGGTGTTATATAGCGCTGTGGTTATGTTTATAATCCAAATAAGTAAGAAATCGTAAGACTGTAACCAAATTTCCCGCGGAAGGCTGTGACGGGGGTTCTGCTCCCTTCATAGCTCCTTGTAAACGCGATTTTACTACGGTCCCGTACGCAGTACGGGTATGTAAGTTATTAGCAAACTGTTGATAGGAAGTGTGCTTAGATTATTTATTTTAAAAGCTACTAGGTACATAGATTTATGGTGCACCGTCATGTCTGAGCGTACCGCAGAAAAAAGGTCATGTTTGCCGGTTTTGGGTCGTAAGTGTCTTCTTTTGCTCGCGTCAGTCGTGATTATTTTCCGACAACAAGTGAAGGCAGCATTACTTTAACGGGGAGGAGCAATGTTGTTTGACGACTTCTCGTGATTTTCTGACTCCCTCTGCTGTCTAACAAAATACATTGTTTAAATAGGGACAGGAATGTATAATAAAAATGCCCTAAAACGATGAACTATTAACTTCTGTAGGTCTGCTGTCAACGACAAACGGCATGAGTGACAGTGTTCTGTGCAGCCGAGACTTGCAGTCTTTTGTTATCACCAATCAAAACACTGATTGATAAGTGCAGGGAGAATTAAAAGAGGCTACCTGCAAACCATAACAGATTTTTAGAATAATGAACATGCAAATTACATTTCTGACATGACTAGTGTCAGTCTTCAAACGAATATATGCTATATTCATTTAAAAATATATATATTTCCTCATAATGCAGAGTTAATAATAAATGCCCCATAATGACACCACAAAATAAATTACAAACAGTATTCTTTCCTATGGGCACTTTAATTTCAGTTGGCATTACAAATATAAACAAGAAAATGGAAAACAAATAATTTAAAAGGATTGTGTACAAAATGGATGACTAAACTCAAAAGCAAGTACTGAAAACTATGTGCTTGAGGACTAACAAATTGTGAAGGCTTTATAATAGGAGCACAGTGCTTTTTTTTTTTTTTTACAACACACACCTCAATTGTTGGAACTACATATTTAATCTTTGAGGATAACAAATCGTTTTAGTTTTTTTTACTAAAATACAACTTGTTAGTAGTTCTACAGATTTTTTGAAAAACATGGTATAGGCAAAGAGCACATGGTAAGGAGTGAAGGTGATCACAGCTCTGCGTCTGATGTTTGATTAAACCTGCATTGCAACTTGAACAAACCTTTTCACTGATGCGTCTAAGGACTGAGTTTATTTTCACTATTTTTGCTATTCACTCAAACTTTGCAAAAAAATATAAGATGTTTGCAAATAATCACAGCAGATTTGTAGGTCAACATCGAGTGGCTTTTGTTTGGTACCTTAATTGATCACAACACACTCACACAATCACACTTGCACACAAACTTTTTGTAAAAAACAATTAAGCAGAAGTTATCAGCATACTTTAACAACCGTTTGTGTGTGTGTGTGTGTGTTTCAATTTAAAGCGATACAAATTACATTGACTAGTCATTTTTACATAGAGATAGTATTGTGTACAGTGCTCCCATTCATAGTTTAGTTTGGTGGTATTGTTGAGTGTCAGCTTGAAACAATTATATATAGTGCACAGTAGCTTTTCTGGTGTTTAATAGTAAAAACAGCATGCACAGAGATGCCTAATCATGCTCTAAAACACAGTGCTACTAGGTAGGTGGAATATTTTTCCGTTATAGAGAACAGGCAAAATGTGAGAACTCCGTGAGCATTTAACAGGAAGCTGCAGTCACTGGCACTATAAATAGAAATCCCATTATTCTTCAGGCGACTAAGAAGTCTACTTCAATTTCAATCTAACTTAACACAGTGTCCAACCAGTATTTTAGGAACAAGTGCAATAGCATTATTTTTTTTCTCCAGTTTTTCTAAGTTTTCCTTTTCAAATCAGTGTAATTAAAGTGATGGTTCAGAGTAATTTCACCCTAGGTTGCTTTGCACCTTGACCTCGAGCCAAACCCCCCATAAACTGTTTTCCCTTGTTATAACGATGGTCGAGTTAGCGTTATCAGCTGGTTAGCTCAGTGCAGGCGCTAATGGATCCACGTTTGTATCTCGTAAATTACCCCACTAATAATGCCCGGAATGATACCAAACTTCTACAGTAGCACAAATTGTTTCTGTACTTATAAAACGGGGCATTAGAAAGTTTGTAACTACACCAGAAGTATATTTAAATAACACTTGCCTGATGGATACTACTGCGCTATTGTGCGGTAGCAGCCGAGAGGAACGGTAGCAGCCGAGAGATATATCCATTATTTAAATATACTTCTGGTGTAGTTACAAACTTTCTAATGCTTCATTTTATAAGTACAGACACTATTTGTACTACTGTAGAAGTTGGGTATCATTCCAGGAATTATTAGTGGGGTAATTTACAAGATACAAACGTGGATCCATTAGCGCCTGCACTAAGCTAACCAGCTGATAATGCTAACTTTATAACTTTATGACCAACATTATAACAAGGGAAAAAAGCTTATGGGGGGTTGTTTGGCTCGAGGTCAAGGTGCAAAGCAGCCTAGGGTGAAATTACTCCGAACCATCACTTTAAGATGTAATGTGAACAAGGTTATGAAGGACCCCTAAAAGCACCAATCAGCAGCAGCCTGTCCAGTCTGTGAATATCATAGGTCCTCTCACTTCATTCAAACCACAAGTCATTCTATCTGTAGTTTCTTCAGCTTAGGAGGTCAGACAGGATGTCACAGTCACACAGATGGCACAATGACAGCATGATTCAAGGATGAATGGGTGAGTGCAAATCTGCCAACTAATGAGTGCATGTGTGTGAGGTGTGTGTATATACACTGTACAGTTTTGTGCGTTGAGAGATAAGGGCTACTGCAGGTAGCGGTAGACTTTGAAGCAGTGGTTGCCAGAATCTGCAACCACAACATGTCCGTCAGAGGTGAGAGCCAGTCCTTGCGGGCCGTATAGGGGGTCTGCTGATGTGTTGATGTAGGACAGGAACGAACCGCTGCCATCAAACACCTGAGAGACAGAGAGACAGAGAGAGAGAGAGAGAGAGAGAGAGAGAGTGAGAGCGGAAGGGGGGAGGGGGGGGGGGGGGGATAAAGTAATTGTTCTGTTTATTTGAATTTGCGTATATTTGCATTGTCTCATTGAGTATAGTGTGGCAAGGAAATGTAAAGAACGCAAAATAGTGGCCCGGGTTGGGGCAGTGGTAGAGCAGGTGCACATATGCTAAGAGGTTTATGCCTCGACGCAGAGGTCCAGGGTTTGAATCCGACCTGTGACAATTTCCTGCATGTCTTCCCCCTCTCTCTCACCTAGCTGTCCTGTCAAAAATTAAAGGCGGTAAAGCCCCAATAAATAATCTTAAAAAAAAAAAGAACACAAAATAATTGACATATACTGAAATCCTGTCTAAATTTTAAATGCAGCAGGGGTAAAAGTCTGCTTCTGCTTGTATTTTCTTTTAACTGACCTGTATCCTGCTGTTGCCCCAGTCTGCTACTATGATGTTTCCATTGACATCCACTGCCACTCCAGTGGGGGCATTGAACTGGCCGTTGCCCTCGCCGTTAGAACCAAACTTCAGCAAGAATTCTCCCTCTGTGTTGAACACCTACAATTTTTTTAAGGGGGTAATAGCATGGAGACAATACTCTTACCAGTGAGCCATTGTTTGCCAACACAGTAATCAATATACTAAATATACAACTAAAGAACAGTTTAGAAGGAAAAAAATAGACTTTTCAATAGAGGAGAAAAAGTCTAAAAAGTCAGTGGTGTAGTCTACGTGATATGCAGGTTTACGCAGTATACCCACTAAGAAAGCTCCAGGATTTCCATATACCCACTTAAAAATGCCCAATGACACGCAACAACATACTTTCCATTATATTTTTGATATATTTTGAATTGTCATCTGTGTTTTTCTTCTTTGCATAGGCTAAATAAAAGTATTTCCACCGTAAATTGGTGCATAAAAGTGTATCTGAATACAGGAAATTAAGTCGTTGCTCAAAACGTCCCTGGGGGAGGACACTCAGACCCCCCACTATGATATGCCCCCCCCCCCCCCCTCCAAAAAAAGGCAGATTCTGGCCAATATACAGTACAGTATATCCACTACAATACATTAGACTACACCACTGTAAAAAGTATATCATACAAAAAACAAGTCATCATTTCTAGTACTAAAATCTGGACTAGTCATCATTATTTCATAATATTAGACTTTGTATACGTGTAATACACTTCCACCAGTCTGATATTGCCCGTACCTTGACTGAGTGGTTGTGGAAATCTGTCACAATGATTTCATTGTTGTTGTTGACAGCAGCAAAGTGAGGCCCTTAAGGACACAGACAACAAAGTCTCAGATGTGTGACGTTTAATCAAAATCAAACAGTTCGGTTTAGAAAACAACCTCATGACAAATGTTTTTTTTAGAGGACATGCAAATGAATAAGTAGCCAAATGAATTCAATGACAAAACAAGATTGTTCAAACTTATAATACCATGATCCGTGGTGCTACATGCTGTTTTGGGGACAGTTGAGTAAATAATGTAATGACCATTTAGGGCTATCCTATTTTTTTTTTTTTTAACTGATATCCGTGAGAAATGATGTGTCTTTTGGCTCCTGTCTAATCTATTTATAAAAAAAAACAAAAAACAAACTCAGAAGTCAAAGGATGATGGGATCTTTATGGTTCCTGGTTTGGCATTTGTCTTCATTCCACATGCAGGTGTGAGCTGGTTGGAGAAAGACTGTAAGGGGGGCAGTGCACATATTACCATTGAGTGTACCTGCAAACTGCCTGTCACCATTGCCACGGTTCCCGAACTTGGTGACCAGCTTGCCGTTGATCTGAAAGATGAAGACGCAGCAGGACTTGTTGTCGACCACGATGATGTGACCGTTCCTGTCCACCGACACACCTTTAGGGCCCATCAGCTTCCCCGAGCCAATCTTGTTCTGGAGAAGTCGCGGAATTGACATTTCTGTTAGAAGTTTCTAATCACATAGTTCATGATAGTGAAGTTCAGGGAGTATGGTCAAAGTAAATGTATATGTATATTAACACCAGTTTGTTTCACATATAGTTAACAGTGAGTGTTTGTCTGGCATAAAGTCTGATCTATGCTTCTGCGTTAAATCTACGCCGTAGCTACGTACGTAGGTACGCGGAGACACGGACCCTACGCCGTAGCCTGACTGCACCTCTCGACAAATGTAACTACACGTCGTGGCAACGCACATCGCTCGGCCATTGCTTGGTAGCGTTGCATTTCCCCCGACTCATTTCCTGGTTCTCTCTCTCCATAAACAACATGAAATCAAGGAGAGGGTTAACTTTTCCTGCTACAGATTTCCCACCGTGGTCAGAAAGCACAGGGGAGACACTTTGTTTCTCTCACTATGACTCTAGAGTCGGCACTCGCTCCGAAGCTAATCACCGTCACTCTCTCACTCGCTCAACCACACACTCCCCACACACACATCCCAGCCCTGCTATTCTCCTAAAGAGATCGACGCACACACCAACGCACAAGTATAAACTTCAGGCTACTTACATAGGCTGCGGTGAAAGCTCCGCGTCGAGCCTCCGCAGAACCATAAATCACGCTTTATGCTCACAGGAGTCCCTTTAAAAAACTGTTTTGACTTGAAGTTAAACAGGCTGCAAAATTAGCCATCCCACAAATATACACACACACACTACAGATGGGCAGTGGTTGAGAGAAGGGCTGCATTCAGTGAATAAACCACAGGCTGACCTAAATGGAACATGGCAGTATTTTACATTTTGCTATTACAGCCCTGCTGTAACTATAAGTAGGAAAATAATACAAGTTCTATCATACTATCCAATGGACAAGGCTAGAAGTGCTGAAGAAGTCTACTTCAATGAATCTGCACTGTTTGATTCATTATTCACATTTCTGAAATAGACTCAAAAGGGAAATCTGCACCTGTGCATCTCTGTAAACCTCTAGAAATGGGCGAACGAGGTGTGAAAATTGCAAATGACTAACAGATGTTAATCGGAGTGTGACATCTACAATAAAGCACCTGTTTTTCTATTTATACAATTCAAAAAGTGTAACTGCAAAGAGTCCATCATTGTAAAGGTAGAGGGGGGTTTAAAGGGACAATATCCAGTAACATTTGATTCCAGTATTTATGGCAGCAACATCTGTGGTAATATCCCGGCCATTATTGTGCTCTCTTTGGCAAAACACTAATGTGGCGGTGAGGGGTGCACAGTTAAGATCAAACGTAGTTCATTTGCTCTTCCAACAGTCTTAGTATCAAATAAAGATCAAACATTAAATCCTGACTTACCTTAAACTTGCCTTCACTTGAAAAGATGCTGACCCATTTATTGTCGTAGTCTGCAATGATGATGTCACCATTTGGGTGGATGGCAACTCCCGTCGGCCGCTGCAGTTGACCCGGAGTCCTCCCACGCACGCCAAAACGACTTTTAAACTGGCCGTCATTGGAGAAAATCTGCAAAAAACACATATCATATCTTTCACATCTGGCAACTCAGGTTTTAAAAAGTTGGCAGTTGACAACAACACACAGACCAAAACAAAAACAGACATTCCGCACCGCAATGGAAATGTCAAAGGACAACATACTGGCGTTAGCATTGTTTTCAGAGAAGGTAGTATTTCAACTTAGCATGTTTCCTTAATATCTCATTTTTTTGATTTAATACAGTAACTGACAGTAAGGTCCCATCAGTTCGTACAGAGCTTGGCAAAAAGGCTTTCTCTTTTTCTGCCACCTCAAACTGGAATACACTGCAGCAGGATCTAAAACTGTCCAGCTTGATTCCACTAGGGGATTTTAAACTCATTTTAAGGGTACTGGAAAAAACTTGTTCTCGTTTTTAGTACTTTAGTGTTTTAAGTCTACTTAGCACTTTCATTTAAATGTTGTATATAGTAAATAGTGTGTATACTGTTTGTCTGTAACTAGTCTTGCATTGCCAGACCTTCCTTCACACACTGCCGAGCTGCGGAGGAGGGTCTGGCTAGTCCACACAGCATTCCGGGATGGGAGAGAAACATGCTCTGGTTTATTAAATCAAATCAAATAAAACTATATTACATATTGCTCCTTTAAAATTAAAAACTTAAATGCATCATTTGGGTCTTCAGTAGCCTACAGAGGCATACTACATACACAGTGTATTTCCATGGAGATGGCAAAGTGCACAGGCAGCACTGTTCAAGGTAACTGAACAATGATAAGTTACAATGACCTCTCCCCACAGCCTGTAACATACTGCTCTATCTGGCTGAGGGCAGCATCTTCAGCACAGGAAGTTGTTTTCACCTGGACACACTGGTTGTTGCTGTCTGCTATCAGCACCTTTCCCACAGTTGAGGCAGCCACTCCTTGCAGATTAGTGAACTCCCCTTTGTTTCTTCCTTTTGTACCTGAAAAAAACATGAAATACATTAGTAGACTTATGGTAAATAAAAGCCTCATACTTTATATGGATTACAAACTAAAATATTTTCATGAACTGAATCAGGGTAGAATGAATTGGTGCATAGATCTGTTTATATTGGCATTTAGGTGAGACTGTATGTATGCATTTATTTAAATTGCTGGATATCTCTTTTGACACTATCTGTATAAGCTGTTCAAACCTGTCTGTGGTCAATCTATTGGTCATGTAAATGACAGACTTAAAAATAATTGTTCACTTCATTCGTTCATTCATCAGACTGAAAATGTGACTTGTTGGTTTAGAACTTAAAGTCAAGCTTATATTTTAAATGTAGTTTTATCAAGTTATCAAGTTTATCATGTAAAGAGGGGACACTTTGCAATTCAAGAGAATACTGGCTCCATTTTGGCACTAGCATATTTTAGTTAGTTAGTACTGTAATAACAATGAACTAAATCTGGCTTGCATTGAGTCTGTTAATGTCAAACTTGTACTGTAAAGGCTATGAAAAACATGTATTTATTACTGAAATATTGTATAGTGTAAAGCTGCAACAAATTATTTGTATCATCAAGTAATATTTCAATTATTTTTACGAATGATTTCTGAAATTTCTGAAAGATTACGTCTTCAAATTGCTCATTTTGTCTGACCAAGAGTCCAAAACCCAAAGATATTCAATTTACAATGATATAAAACAGAGAAAGGCAGCCAATCCTCCAATTTGAGAAGCTAGAATAAGTAAATGTTTGGCATTTTTCCTTGACTAATGACTTAAATGAATAATGAATTGTCAAAACAAGTTATTGATTAATATTTTGACTTTACTTTTGGCACTGATAAGTGAAAACAAGATTAGTAAGTTTGGCAAACATGTTTGATGTCATGCTTTTTAAAAAAGATTTTAGACATATTTGAGTGCATATTTGAGTGCATATTTGGCGTTAAGCGCAGCTAGGCTGCTGGTCTGCTACAGCGTTCTTACCGATTCTGAAGATAAGGTCGTCCTCGATGGGGTTCTCCTTCCTCCTCCCTGTGCTGTACATACTGGCCGGCCTCTTTATAGCCTTCTGTTTGATGTGACCACTGCCCGGAGACTTCAGCCTCTTCTTGATGCTGTCTGAACTTGCCGACACATCTATGGATTTGGTGGTCTTTATCTTAAAGGGGCTTCCTTTGATATGTTGGTCATATAAACGCAGCGATAAATTAAAAGTCCCCTCTTTAGGAGCTGCGAATAGGTACTCGTAAGTGCCGTTCTTGTTGTCCAGTATCTCCCCTTCACCTTTGCTACCATCAGGTAAGGACATTTCAGCAGTGATGACTGCGTTGCCCATCTTACACAGCTCTCCATCTTTGTCTTTAGTGGTTATGGTGATGGAAGTGGGGACCCCCACCACACAGTGGCGTAACCCTTCGCCTGTCGCCACAGTCTCAGAGGCCACCGCGTTAGTGGTTACAATGGTGCCCAGGTTGTGGATGGATTTCTTTAGTCCCTCCGTCTCGACGATGAAGTCCAGCTGGTCGTTCTCTCCGGGCTGCAGAGGAAGCTCCTGGCTGGCCAGCTCAATGAGACGCTCGCTCATCTGCTTCTTCACCAGCAGCACCTCGGCCTCGGTGCCATGGCTCAGGGCCTGCTCTGTGAAGTTACAGCTGCTGTTGATGCCATCCTGGCCCTGCAGCAGGGTATCCAGCTGGGCTTGAAGCACCTAGTACACACACCAGGGGGCAGCAGGATAACATTGTGGTTAGAGAGACTGTCCTTCCAAATGGACCAAATAAGTGCAGTAAAAGCAGACAGATCCAGTACAGAGGGCAAGTGAAATCAGAATTCCCCTATGAGATCAACAACTGTATAAAAATAAAGCTTACTGCATGACTTGTCACCATTAAAGGGGTGGGTTCTTAGCTCATTTGGGGCATATTGGCATAAACATACCGTCTTGTGATTCTAAAACTTACAGCTTTTAGACATACGAAGTGACTTACAATGAAAAGAGATGAATATCTGTTTTTGCCATCCTGTGTTGACTTGCAGAGATTTGTCCATGACATTACTGTTACTGGTATAGTTTACCTATGCATCAAGTAACGCATTATCTGATGATCCATTAAGTGTTAACTAAACACATACGCTCATAATGAATTGCTAATTTCTTAATGCTGAACAAAAGGAATTAATGATACATGCTGCAGTAATTCATGCATTAAATCATCACGAGTCATGCATTACTTAAGGATGTTTTTTGTAACAAGAAAGTGTGGTTAATTTTAGCTAATCATAAGCTAACACACGTCACATTAAGATGATGAAATCTATCAGTATGCTATACTTTGCGTGGTATAAAAAGAAGTGCTAATGCAGTTTAAGCAGATTTCCACTGTTCCTTGTTATTAATGGGACATCACCACAATCATTAAAGTAGACAGACTCACCCGCATCTGACCATCACCCTCCTCTTCTTCTCCAACAAGAGAGGCCATTAAGCCATTTATCCCTGGAGTCTACTATCTCTACTGTCTCTTCATACCAATTCACACTCTGGAGCTCTGAAAACTAACGTACATACTGTAAGAATAGAGATTAAGCTTCAGACGAAGAGGATAAAGTGTTGCATGAAGAGCAGAGCTGTACGGTGTTCCCTCGCTGCACATGACACACCCAAAGTGTGCACATACAGTACACTGGCTCCATCTGGCTACCAGCAACAACACAGCTGGAAGTCATATATCTGACTTTCCCCTGGGTTCCAGTGTTTTGACTGCACACCACCCAATTGAATTGTAAATCATTAGCAAATCATGTGTGCTCCCTGAGGGGCCGGTGGCAGGCTACTAACCAGACTCGGGTGAATGGTTGTCTGGATTGGGGTGGTGCCCCAGCTCCCTGGTCCCCCTCTTTCTGCCGGTTAATCGCCGATCAGACCAGCTGAGACCCTGACACAGATCAGCAAAAACAACCTGACGAGTAGCCTGTCATAGGTTTAATGCTTTCCGAAAATAGATCATAATTAGGTCAATGTTCATTTTGTCTTTCTGTATCATTTCCTTTTGTTATTCACTCCAAAACCTCATCTTAAGAATAAATCAGAGCCTCCAGTTAATACAGCCCCTTTAAGAGGCAGATAATGACCATTACGTACTTTACGTACTGATTACTAAAAACTCAAACATCACTTATCTTTATTGTGACGAAGTCTAAACCAAACATCCGAGCACATAAACACAAAGTACACTCTGTACGCGTCGAATTAGAGTACTTTGTTTCAGACCGTGTTACTTCACCTTCTGCTTGAGGCCGTAGTTGACCTCCAGCTCCATCAGTAAAACGCTCTTGCGGACATTCAGAGTCTTCTGCAACTCATCAAAGGTAGTATGGATGCCGTCCTCAATGGAGCTCTTTTGATTGGTCAGCTGCTGCAGGATCTCTGACAGCGTCTGCAGGGCTGAGTCGATCTCTGGCAACCTGCGAGCCACAGAGGGACCGGAGGAATGAAGAGACATTCACACAACAGTCACACGACAGAGTGTGCACATAAAAAAAGTGTTGGTTTAATTTGTGCCATCACAGCTGTTATTTCGGAGTAATATGCATACAGTATGTAGTGTAGTATGAAGTGTACATAATGCTGCTGTTGTACCTCTTCTTGACAGCGTCTAACTGGTGCTGTAATGAGGCCTTGTGTTGTTCCACTACGTCTTTAAGAGGCACAGTTGGGTGTTCTCCATGTTCGCCACTCGTACACTCCTGACACATGGCCGTCTCACAAGGCGGACAGTAAAACTCCATGACCTAAGCAACAGGAAAAAGTAGAGATTTGACTTAAATACGGGGTTGAGGCTAAGTAAAACATTTCTTAGCCACATTTGCAGCCTGGTTGACATTGGTGAGTGGAATGTAACTAAGTGCATTTACTCAAGTACTCTTCTTACGTACAAATTTGAGGTACCTGTACTTTACTTGAGTCTTTTCTTTTCATGTCACTTTCTACTTCTACTCCACTACATTTCAGAGGGAAATATTGTACTTTTTACTCCACTACATTCATCTGACAGCTTTAGTTACTACTTACTTTACAAATTAAGATTTTTGCACACAAACACATGTAGTCAATAAAAGACGAAGTTTTATTATAAATGTAATTACACAACAATATATAAGCCTACAAGTACAGCTGAAATGATTAGCCGATTAAACAAAGAACTGTTTGGATCGTTTCCAGTTTCTAAAATGTTAGGACTTTTCTGCATTGAGTACTTTTACAATTAAGTATTAAAAGTAAAAGTACTCAATGCAGAAAAATCCTAACATTTTACTTAAAAAATGATGTATCATCAGGACAATATTTTCCTGATGATACTTGCATCATTTTAATAAAGTAACACTTTCAATGCAGGACTTTGACTTGTAACAAAGTATTTCTACAGTGTGGTATTAGTACTTTTACTTAAGTAAAGGATCTGAATACTTCTTCCACCACTGCCATGAACAGACATTCATGTTCCCCAGAGGATGAAGCCTACTGACTGTGTTGATTGCCTGACTTTTTTTCTCTGGCACCACCAGCAGGTTAACCTTTTTGGTTCAGAGAGTGAAATGTCTCAGCACCAACGGGGTGGATTTGAAATCTATGTCTACATCTATGTTCCCCACAAGATGAATGTCAAATTTGTAATGTGTCCAAATCTTTGGTTTTATGACCAAATACCTGCAAAACTGATGACATTCCCATCAGCCTCAGCTGAACTTTGTGTTTAGTGCTAATTAGCAAATATTAGCATACTTACACACTAAACTAAAATGGAAAATGGTGAACATGGTAAACATTATACCTGCTTAACATCAGCATGTTAGCAATGTCGTTGTGAGCATCTTAGCATGCTGTTAGCATTTAGCTATAAGCACCACTGTGCCCGTGTGCAGTCTAACAGAGCCGCTAGTTAGATGTACATTCTTAATCTTGTTAATATTTATAATTTCTAATAAAAAAAATTGACCTGAACCAGTGGTCAATGAACTTGACATCTAAGCTGTCCATTATCAGGTCTTAATCAGATTTGTTAGGCAATAATTATTCATTATGAACGCTGCACACAAGTAAATGCTGTGTAAGTGACCTCGAGCCAAACAACCCCCCCCCCATAAGCTATTTTCCCTTGTTATAACATTGGTCGAGTTAGCGTTATCAGCTGGTTAGCTTACTGCAAGCGCTAATGGATCCACGTTTGTATCTCGCAAATTACCCCACTAATAATGCCCGGAATGATACCAAACTTCTACAGTAGTACAACTAGTTTGTGTACTTATAAAACGAGGCATTAGGAAGTTTGGAACTACACCAGAAGTATGTAGTAGTAGTAGTATGTAAGTACTGCGCGATAGCGCCGTAGCGGCCGAGAGGAGTTTCCATCAGGCAAGTGTTTATTTAAATATACTTCTGGTGTAGTTACAAACTTTCTAATGTCTTGTTTTATAAGTACAGAAACTATTTGTACTACTGTAGAAGTTTGGTATCATTCCGGGCATTATTAGTGGGGTAATTTACAAGATACAAACGTGGATCCATTAGCGCCTGCACTAAGCTAACCAGCTGATAACGCTAACTCGACCATCGTTATAACAAGGGAAAAAAGCTTATGGGGCGTTGTTTGGCTCAAGGTCAATGTGCAAAGCAACCTAAGATGAAATTACTCCGACCCATCACTTTAAACTAACTTCCAGCCATAGAAGATGGATAACAATTCATGTTCTTCTAAAAAAAAAAAAAAAAAAAGCCTATAAACATGTATACTAGACAAACAACAGCTGGATGTTCAAATGTGGTGGCTTATAGGTCTGAACTTCATGTTAAGGTAAGTCTGAATCAACGGCAATTAATTTACTGAATAATCGCCAGAACATCCATCACCGCCGGATATTCTGCCGGATGTCCCTTGCCTTGCAAAACTCTGTTGGTTTCGGGAAACATCAACAAACTTCGAGCTAGCAAGCTGTTCGCTGAAAATGGCTAGTTTCGAAGAGAATTTGGATCGTGCAACAAGGCAGGCCTGCTTGCTTCTTTCTGGTAATGATTGTAAAGGTTTACAAGGAATATGTTTACAACATTTACTATTTAACTGGGGCATTTTGTGGCAGATTGGGGGGGTTTTGCAATGGACAAAATACAAGAGGTGATACACTGGTAAGAGCAAATTACGTTTAACCATGTATCCAGCTAATTTATTAGTTACATTTATGTTACTGTATTGTGTGAACAGTTAACTTAATTTTATATTGTATGTGGCATTTTCTTTTGCGGGGTGCAAATGTTCCACCAGAACAAGTTCCTTCCCGTGACCAATTTGCAGAGCCATCGTCGCTGCATCCAGAGCTTAGCAACGCCCAAGACGATTGTGATTGGTTTGAAGAAATGCAAAGCTCCCAGAGCGTTTTTTTTCCTCCTATCCAGGAGTGTATGTGTGGAGGGGCCAGACCTTACTTTGCAGCGCTGTGGAGATAGGTCTGGCCAGCGAGACTATGGGCGTTTTCACACCTACCTCATTTGGTCCAGACTTTCAGACTTTTCAGTTTGTGAAAACTGTGGTAGGCCTCGTAAATGTACAAAGAGTAGAGGAGAGCATCAGTCAGTTGAAATAACTCAGACACAGAGTGAGGATACGAGAGGACGGGGAAGCCTGTCTACAAATCAATCAATTATAAGTATCTGGAGACACAGCTCACGTATATGATGACGGCAGGACATAGTTTTGTCACGTATAGATCTTTAGTGCGCTTGCATAACTGCAGTGTGAAACCAAGACTTACTGGATCAAATATATACAATGTAACAAAAACATGAACCTTGGTCCGGACTTTTAGGTGTGAAAACGCCCTATGTTAAGGTCTATCTAACT
The DNA here is from genome assembly GCA_023566125.1 of Zingel zingel. Lineage (NCBI taxonomy): Eukaryota > Metazoa > Chordata > Actinopteri > Perciformes > Percidae > Zingel > Zingel zingel. The sequence goes on along the minus strand of CM042317.1, from coordinate 5,033,657 downwards.
TTTGTGTGAGTGTGAGAGAGAGGGGGTAAAAATGAAAACACAGAAACAGGCAGAGAAACTGACGTGTACGACTCGCTGACTTACGTTGCCTCCATGGTTGGGGCAGGAGAGCAGTTGGCCGGTAGCCACAGTGGCGATGTTGTTGAGAGCGGCGGCCTCCTGGCTGCAGCTGTCGGGCGCCCGCTGCAGCACGTCCATCAGGTTGGTGATGAAGAAGTTATTCTGCAATGCCGCCACACCCTTCTCCGGCAGGATCGAGGTCTGGCGGCACACGGGGCACGACAGTGTGAGGCTGTGGGCCGGGATGTAATTCTGCAGGCACCTGGAGGAGGAGAACAGGGGGGGGGGGGATATTAAAGAGTGGGAGCATCCTGTAAAATGTTATGTGAAAGGCGTGGGTGGTGTTGTGTGGGTTGCATTGAGAAGACATACTGTAGGTACTGTATGAAGAGAGCAATGATTTACAGTAGGTATGCACACTACAGCAAGTTTTTTTTTGTTGATCTTTTTTTAATGGAGGAAGTCTCTTTTTTCAAAGAGAGACCTGCTCAGAATTGCAGCTCTGCTAAGTTTTAAAGTAACATGTTTACACAACTACCCTTAAATGAAAAAGCATTCAACAAAAACATTTAAAAAAAAAAAATCTACCTGTTCATTATTGGTTATTTGGCCTAAAGAACACACACATATATACAAATCTGTAGAAGACTTCTTGGGGTGTCGTCTTCTTGGGACACCCACTTCGCGGCCTGTCTTTGACATCCCCCGTTATATGGAACTTGGCCTTCAGTTTGGTACTAGGGCTCACTTCATATAATGCCGCAACTTGGTTTTGCGGAACACCAGCTTGAAGTTGCCCTATCACAAGTGCCCTATCCAGATCAGTCAAACGCAGCATGCTGATTCTTGGAGCAGACACTTACTGACTGAAGCTGTACTTAGAGTAGTAGGGCCCATGCTCACAGGTGCTGCCAATCAGCCTGGGAGTACCAGAAGCTCAAAACAAGTCTCAATAGTAACAGCAAAATAACCTGTTTGGCAATGGCAGAGAAGATTTGGAAAATTTTTCATGGATACAACCCACATACTCAGCGCTGCTGCTCATCCCACAAATGCATGTTCCTTACAAATGGGGCACCATTTGAAAGGGAACTAAACAGGCTTTCCAACAGTATGAGATTTATTGCCAAAAAGCATTGTTACCACAGAGAAATAATCTACCAAACAAATGTCCTTACTTTTTGTGGTATATATATATATATATATATATATATATATATATATATATATATATATATACATACCTTTTGCCACATTTCAGGCTTCAAACATAAAGATATAAAACTGTAATTTTTTGTGAAGAATCAACAACAAGTGGGACACAATCATGAAGTGGAACGAAATTTATTGGATATTTCAAACTGTTTTAACAGATAAAAAACTGAAATATTGGGCGTGCAAAATGATTCAGCCCCCTCAAGTTAATACTTCGTAGCGCCACCTTTTGCTGTGATTACAGCTGTAAGTCTCTTGGGGTACGTCTCTATCAGTTTTGCACATCGAGAGACTGACATTTTTGCCCATTCCTCCTTGCAAAACAGCTGGAGCTCAGTGAGGTTGGATGGAGAGCGTTTGTGAACAGCAGTTTTCAGTTCTTTCCACAGATTCTCGATTGGATTCAGGTCTGGACTTTGACTTGGCCATTCTAACCCCTGGATATGTTTATTTGTGAACCATTCCATTGTAGATTTTGCTTTATGTTTTGGATCATTGTCTTGTTGGAAGACAAATCTCCGTCCCAGTCTCAGGTCTTTTGCAGACTCCATCAGGTTTTCTTCCAGAATGGTCCTGTATTTGGCTCCATCCATCTTCCCATCAATTTGAACCATCTTCCCTGTCCCTGCTGAAGAAAAGCAGGCCCAAACCATGATGCTGCCACCACCATGTTTGACAGTGGGGATGGTGTGTTCAGGGTGATGAGCTGTGTTGCTTTCACGCCAAACATAACGTTTTGCATTGTTGCCAAAAAGTTAGATTTTGGTTTCATCTGACCAGAGCACCTTCTTCCACATGTTTGGTGTGTCTCCCAGGTGGCTTGTGGCAAACTTTAAACAACACTTTTTATGGATATGTTTAAGAAATGGCTTTCTTCTTGCCACTCTTCCATAAAGGCCAGATTTGTGCAGTATACGACTGATTGTTGTCCTATGGACAGAGTCTCCCACCTCAGCTGTAGATCTCTGCAGTTCATCCAGAGTGATCATGGGCCTCTTGGCTGCATCTCTGATCAGTCTTCTCCTTGTATGAGCTGAAAGTTTAGAGAGACGGCCGGGTCTTCGTAGATTTGCAGTGGTCTGATACTCCTTCCATTTCAATATTATCGCTTGCACAGTGCTCCTTGGGATGTTTAAAGCTTGGGAAATCTTTTTGTATCCAAATCCGGCTTTAAACTTCTCCACAACAGTATCTGGGACCTGCCTGGTGTGTTCCTTGTTCTTCATGATGCTCTCTGCTCTTTAAACGGACCTCTGAGAGTCTATCACAGAGCAGGTGCATTTATACGGAGACTTGATTACACACAGGTGGATTCTATTTTTCATCATTAGTCATTTAGGTCAACATTGGATCATTCAGAGATCCTCACTGAACTTCTGGAGAGAGTTTGCTGCACTGAAAATAAAGGGGCTGAATAATTTTGCACGCCCAATTTTTCAGTTTTTTATCTGTTAAATTTTTTTTAAATATCCTATAAATTTCGTTCCACTTCATGATTGTGTCCCACTTGTTGTTGATTCTTCACAAAAAATTACAGTTTTATATCTTTATGTTTGAAGCCTGAAATGTGGCAAAAGGTCGAAAAGTTCAAGGGGGCCGAATACTTTCGCAAGGCACTGTATATATATATATATATATATATATATATATATATATATATATATATATATATATATATATATATATATATATATATATATATATATATATAGATGCTTCCTGATAGAAAAACATCAGGACAAACACCACTCAATATAATGTAACACCACCACCACCACCGTTATTAGCTTCACAGATCTATTACAGTGCCGTTGTATTGGACTGAAGGATTGCATGGATTATTGTACTTCATAAACTCAATGTAGAGCAACATCACATTAATGACCAGTGTGGTCACAAATGCATATCATCATCTTCATCATGTTGGATGTGGTCAGAAATATAAGAGGATGGGGCGCCTTCATAGCTCATCTGGTAGAGCGTGCACCCCATGTACCAAGGCTCAGTCCTCACCTCAGTGGCTATGGGTTTGATTCCGACCCATGGCCCTTTGCTGCATCTCATCCCCCTCTCTCTCCCTCTGCCTTAATGTGTCCTATCAAATAAAGGCAATAAAAGGGCAAAAAAAACAACTTAAAAAAAATAAAATAAAATACATACACATATATATATATATATATATATATATATATATATATATATATATATATATATATATATATATATATATATATATATATATATATATATATATATATATATATATATACATACATACACACACACACACTAGCCTATATAAGAGGAAGCTTCAGGTCAGTGCAATAATGCTTTTTCGGTCATAGAGGACTTAACGTTATATTACACTTTATACATTCATTTAAATACTCTAGGGTCTCTTTTACAATTATAGATCATGGTTAAATATAGTTGTAGGTATAGCTGCTATCTGGCAGATAAGATAAATACAAGCCCAGAACAGAAAACGATGCACAATGCTTTAAAACTTCAACTTTAACTTCACAACAAATGGGATCTGTTTGGATCTAAATAACTAAAATGTGAGGTATTGTATTCTATTTTCCTCCAACCACTTTAGAAAAGTTCCCTTATACCACAGGCATGCATGTGTGAAATACATACAGTATACCAGAAGAGAAATTGCTGTATTGTTCAATCTGACAGTTTACCGACTCTCCAGAAGGGACAGAGAGGCACAGTTCACAGTTTCTCTTTTGTGTCAGAAACAAAGGCTAGTTGTCAGAGAGGATGGCACCAACACACCCAAGTTAACAGCAGAGATGTAAAACAATACTCTCATTAAGAACAGCACTACACAATAAAGTATAATTGCTGCATCTCCCACTTACTGTCATGCAGCATCTCTTTTCGCAGAAAACATGCAAATCATACATCTGAATTTGAGTTAGTTATTTGGTCACTTTTTTCACTCCTTTTTTCACATTTAAACATCAGACACACATATTCCCTGTCCAGAATACATACTTCACAGGATTAAAACATATAATCTCTACTCTAAAGCAACACTCACCTCTCACAGAAGGTGTGTAGGCAGGGCAGTACTTTGGGGTTTTCGTAGCGGTCCAGACATATGCTGCAGATCAAGAACTGCTTGTCAATCTGGCGGACCACAGGGCTGGGAATAGTGGAGCCTTCACTGGCCATCCTAAAACTCTGACATAGGAGTCCCTCTTCCTCTTACCCAGCACCCTGCAGAGAGAAACAGAGGGAGGATGAGACAAGTGAGGACAAAGCAAAAAGAAGACAAAGTATGATCAAACGCACAGTGATGACCCATGGAGGCAAGTGGAAATCTGTAGGTGGTAAAGATCAAAGTTTAAAGCAAAATGCCTTCTTCCTTCCATCCTCTTACTGAAGGAGAGGAAATGCCAAATGCACAAACAGAAACACAAATCAGCGGCTGTGGCCACAGGCTTCAAATGGTTGGGTTTTTGTAAATTATAGAGTGTGGTCTAGACCTACTCTAGCCCTAGTGTCCTGAGATAACTCCAGTTGTGATTTGACAATATAAATAAAATGTAATTGAACACTCCTAAACACAGAAGTATTTAAATTAGACTGTAAACATCTACTCCAAGACAAAACCAACTTCTAGATGATCTTCCTTTTCCTCAGTTGGATATACTTATTTTTTTCACTTTGTCTTTTCAATATTTTGAAAGAGTTATACATGCTTTTATCTCGACCCGACTTGACTACAGTAATGTCCTTTATGTTAGTGTAAACCAGGCCTCCCTCGCACGCTTGCTTGCTTACGTTTTAGGGGATTGATTTTATGATTTTATGATTATGATTTACATACAAAATCATTAAATGCGCTTGCTCCAACCTCTCCAACCTTTTACAACCATACGTCCCCTCCATGGTCACTCAGATCAGCTGATCAGGCACTCCTTGTGGTCACAAGATCAAGGCTCAAGGCTTTTAACACACTATGATAAGTTGCCGTTCTATACTATTGTCATTTTGTCTTTTAAACCGGTCTTTGTGTTTTACTGTGGGTTTTTGTGTTTTGTCATCTTTGATTGTACAGCACTTTAGTCAACTGTTGTTTTTAAATCGGCTTTATTAAAATCATGGATTGGATTTAGCCTACATATAGTCACTTTACTCACTGATTCAGTGGGACTAACAGCCTGGGATACAGATACAACATCTGAGAGGTTGTGAAGAGGGAGTTCAAACTTTGCTCATGGCTTCAACATCAAATGTTTGCAAAAGCGCCAACTAACTCTTGTATTATAACTTGTAATATATCCTATTTATAATTTCTTGTATATTCTGTATGTGTGTGTCTTATATTTGCTGCTGTAGCACTGACATTTCCCAATTTGGGATCTTTGGAAACAGCCACTAAAAAAGACCTTGTGGTGTGATTAAACTGCTGTTCCTGGAGCTTCTGATCAAATCACACAATCTTCCTCAGCAGATGGAGTATGTTTGTCATTTTAATGTAGATGTTCAAATTTCCAATCCTCTTAGAACTTTAAGGACTTCTAGAGACTTGAAAGTTCAAACTGAAACTACGGCGATGTCCAGTGAGTCCAGAGATGGAGCTCTTCTGACAGAGAATTCAGTAGAACAGTTGTTCCCAACCTTTTTGGCTCATGACCCCCAAAGTGATGTCTGCCTCCACGGTAACCTCTTGTTCCCCATAGACCACCATTATAAAAGAGACGTTTGTAAAACTATTGACAGGACACCTCCAACTGCAAAGAAGGTAAATTATTACTTGATTATGAATTTTGGATGGAGGGCCATTGAGGTTTATATCAAAATTTCCCTAGAGCAGATAAAAGACCATCTTTGAGTCTGGTATCTAGTTTTTACAATATATCCATGCATGCTTCAGGTTGCTCACATCCAGTTGCGAGAATTCAAACCAAATTTACAGCTGGATTACAAACCAGGCAAAGCAGGCAACTGCCCCAGGGCATCAAAAACCCCAGAGTCATGTGTCAGCCCGTTTATGGTAACTCATTTAGTTTTACTACAAATTTGCACATTTGTGCCCCGAGGATCTGTATTAGCACCTGTACTGATGAGAAGATGATCAGGTATCTGCCAGATGTGACAGATCCAAATTAGACAGTTTCTGTGTAGATGATATCATTATTTAATTCAGAGTTTCAGCTGTCAGATGCAGTCATTCACTCATGACTGGCTGTCACAATCATGAGGTATATACAGATTTTAGATTCAGGAGGAACATGTGCATTGGTATTGGATCAGTACTCAATATCAGCAGATACTGTTCAGGTATCAAAATTGGTATTGGGTGAGAAAAAGTCATTGCAAAGTATAACATTGCATTTTTAGTTGTTAAAGGCCTAGAAAGATAAAGCTATTCTACATAAAAGGAAAGTCGGAGAAAATGAACACAGCAGAATTTGTGTCGCTTGGCTCTCGACCCCCATGTTTTTGGGAACCAGCGCAGTCGCAAAAAGTCAGAGAGCGGGAGCTTGAATGAGAGGTGCAGCTCTGGTGTTTGTCATAAAAGTTTGTCACTTGATACATATTTGATTATAAAATTGAAAGCAAGGCACTCTGTGTTCAGCACTCATCTGTGAGAGACAGAACACTGAACCTATAGAAAATAAACATGATTCTTCTTAATTGCGGAGAACTTGCTCTCCAGTATCCGAAACATCCGTTTACTGCTTCCTTTACTTTAATGTCGGACTACGCTTTAACGTTATCTGGCAGCTAACTCGGACACAGAAAGTGTGTCAGTGCTTTTATTGTCTCTTCACATTCAAGACAGGCACAGAAACAGGCCACTTCTGCTGCTGAGAGGAAACCCTCGGGGACTGTACTTCTTTGTACGGTGTATGCTCTCCCTCTCCTCTTCTTTTTTCTCTTATTCTCTCTCTTATATATCCATGGGCCGGATTAAACAGATTAACAGGGCATCAAATATGGCACGGATTATAAAAGTCAGATTCCTAAATCCTGCAGACAGCCACAACAGATGCAGCCCTGTGCTAACGGTGCACAAGGTTGCAGCAGCCTCACATCACTCCAGTCTTACATAATCAGATCTGCACCAGCTAAACGGAATAATTCCTGCTGGATTGAGCGGTCATCTCACACGCAGCAGAGGGTACACATGAAAAAGGTAAATATTACTGGCGAAATTCATACTTGATGACTGGAATTTTACCTTTTTGCATATAATGACGCCAAGAGAAAATAGTTATAATCAAAATACAAAACAGCATCATTAATGGGAACACTTACTGTGCTGCATCTATAGGCCGATCAACAGGCGTCACCCACTCCAGTACACATACAGAAACACTGGCTCCATGTGAGTAAAGAAGGCACTAAAATCCCTCCAAACCTGCCTTCATGTCAGCTCTGACATGAAATGATGCGTCCCTCCAGGTAGCAGCAACGAGGCAAAAAGAAGACGACAGGATGTGTGTGAGCTCCTATGTGTGTTTATGGGTATGTGCGCACAAGTGAGCGAAGTTGAGGAGGGGCGATTTAGCCAGATTGTCTTTCTGTTTTAACATCATCTCTTCCCCCTCCCTCCTTTACTCTCCCTGACCACTTCCTCTCCTCCCATCACGTGCATTCTTGGCTCATTCGGTCTCATCCATTCATGTCCCTTCTACCTTCCTCACTCTCTTTCTCTCTGTCTGTCTAAAGTAAATGCTGGCTCACTGCAGTGCAGCGAGCGTGTGCAGCATCAGGAGTATGCAAGCGAGTACTGGCTGACGTATGGTGATCTAACAAATGGAAGAAAAAGAAAAAGGGGTGGCAGTTATGGTGGCAGTCCCCTTCACAGCCAATAGAGTTAAAGCCAAAGCGATCTTTCTGTGTGTGTGTGTGTGTGTGTGTGTGTGTGTGTGTGTGTGTGTGTGTATGTGTGTATGTGTGTATGTGTGTGTGTGTGTGTGTGTGTGTGTGTATATGTGTGTGTGTGTGTGTGTGTGTGTAAGGAAGGGGTGAGTCAGCATGCTGCTGACTCACTGTTTATTAGAAAGAGAGCAAAACAAAAAGGTAAGAGAGGGAAAGTCAGAGGCAAAATATTAGAGATGAAATAGATTATTAGATTGTCCTGATTATCAAGTATAAGGTAATAAAAGTATGACAGAAAGGGAATATATATATATATATATATATATATATACACACACATTCCTTGAGATGCACACACACACACACACACACACACACACACACACACACACACACACACACACACACACACACACACACACACACACACACACACACACACACACACACACACACACACACACACACAGTATGTTGTAATTCCTTCATAGTCTCTTGACATGAGAATGAGGTGAAACTCATTTCCTTTTTTTCTCAAAAAAGATGAAAAGATAAAAGATGAAGGCCTCTGAGGGCCCATGTGATTTCAGAGGCCTGGGTCTCAATCACTGCACTGCTATCTGTGTGATAAGATGAACTCTATAAAGCTTTCTACAGTTACTAGAAAAGATCACCTAAAGCCGGCCTATTCAATTGGCAGCCCAGAAGCAATCCCTGAGTGGCCCAGCAGAACCAGATCATTTATATCACACATATCACATTTTGAATTTGTAAGAGAGTAAACACTGAGCTTCTGAATGAAGCCAATACTGCATCATGGCTGCACACTCTGTACAAGTGTTGTAGTCAAGACCACCTAAACCAAGACATCATCAAGACCAGAGTGTATCGACATCGAGACAAGACCAAGACCAGACCAGTGCGATAGAGTCACACACTGAATGACACAAAAAAATTTGGAAAATGCTAACTGTAGGCACTCCTCAATTTGATCTGAAATATCTACATTTGCATAAAAAAATAGCCACAGAAAACAAATTCTTCTTCATTCTTCTTCACCTCTTGTATTGCCATAAGTGTATCATGAAAATGCCTTGATAGAATAATCAAAAGGCAGTTGTGGTCATGACCAGTCTTGAAATAAATCTTAATCTGGGTCTTTATCTGGGACTGAGACAAGACTAGACAAGAGTAAAAATGCGGTCGATTCCCAGACGAGCGCAAGACCTTCAAAAAGTGGAGTTGAGACCAAGACAGATCTGGATGCACATGTGTATGTGGTGAACGTGCCACAGGGAGTAAGAAGAGATGTGTGTGTGTTTAGTCAACAAAATGGCTTTAAGTTTGCACAATTCAATGACCTGTCTGCTAATTGTTTTTAGCGCGTTTTCTGACTGGCCCAGAAACAGTCAACCAATCGTAGTAGATCTCAGAATGTCAGGATTAAGAACGGGAGCGTTATCGTCCTGCATAGCTAACTAGCTACTTAGGTGCATTCCTGATAAACAGTGACTGTAAAATGGCAGAGATCAACAAAGCTGTACATCTCATCGTTAGAGCACATACAGAAATAACAACTCTTAAATTTACAGACTTCTCTGATCAATGTGAAAAAAGCAACTGCTTCTGACAACTGCTTTAGCCACAGCTTCTGCGTCAACTAAAAATGACATAATGTGATTGGTTAAGGCTAAATAAAATAACCCTCTCTCTAAAGAAATTGTTTACCACAAATACAAATGCTGAATGGATGAATTGAAACTAAATTAAATACGATTATCTGGCTAAATTGTCTCCATTGTTTGCATCAAGTATCTTCATTTAAGAACACTGAAGGCATGTTTACCCTTGGTGGTAAGAATGGGAGTCTATTTAAGAAATGAATGGCTTCAATAGTTGAAGAAAAAATATAACTAAAATTTCCTTTTATTTCTTGGTCTTCAAATAATAACACACATACTTTGAAGCCAGTTCAAGATCAAGATCTATCTGCTAAGAATCTAATTTTGTCTTGAGGAAAGACTATAACAGTAAAAACACAGTGAGGTGGATTTCTGCTGTTCTTCAGTATTTCTTTCATCAGTAACATGCTGACATTTTATAATAATGGGCATTTTGACCATATTTCCAAAGACTTCTAGTTTCTGAGGCTGGGATTTGTTGAATGATCGTTTTATATGCTGAGAAAATGCTGTTTTTCATCTACCAGTGAATAACAAGTTCTCAAATTATTTTGTACCTTTTCTACCTTTCCATTTTAAAACAAACTCAATTGATCTTGACTGAGTTGTTTCATACATTTCATTATGCCTGGCAGCTTCGAGGCTGTTCCAGTGATCTCATCTCAGCCTCTGCCAAACTCAGTGAGTCAGTCAGAGGAGTGGGACGCAGAAAAAGAGAAACTAATGCAACATCACATCATTTGTGTGTGTGTGTGTGTGTGTGTGTGTGTGTGTGTGTGTGTGTGTGTGTGTACCATTAACATGCAGCTGCACAATCAACTTGGATTCAGTACTCTAAAAGGATAAAGCTGAAAGCATAGAGAGGCGGATTATCACATTGTTAGATTGTTGGAACAGGAAAAAAATGTAATATTACCAGCCTTGTGGTCTGAAGGTTCCCCATATGAACAAATTGCTTCAGGGTGCCCAGATAGCTCAGTTGGTAGAGCAGGTGCCCATATATATATATAGCTCCTCGACGCAGCGGGCCGGGGTTCGAGTCTGACCTGTGGCCCTTTGCTGCATGTCATTCCCCCGCTCTCTCTCCCCTTTCATGTCTTCAGCTGTCCTGTCAAATAAAGGCCTAAAAATGCCCGAAAAAAAAAGAAACATTGCTTCAAATCCCACAGGATGCTCCACAGCTCTACCTTTAATGAGTGGTTACAGAGGCTGCCTTCAATTTGGATAATGCAAACTTTGTTCCTACACTCACATCCTCATAGCCATAAAGCTTCCATGACACTTTTTCATCACTTTGTTTCTGATTTGTTAAAGCAACAGTCTGCAATCTGAACATAAAGTAAAGAGTCAACCACTAGAAACCAAAACACAAAACGAACAGAAACACAAACAGCTGATTCAGTGCTTCATTGATTCAGTTCACTGCTGCTTCACTTGTGTATATAAATGTACTTAAACAAGACTAAGAGCCATAGCCGCTCTGTGAGGCACAGTGGTGCTTTGAGCTAAATGCTAATGTCAGCATACAAACAATCACAACATTGCAAGTATAACGTTAAAGCGTAACTCTCGCCAAAATGCAACCTAGGGTCTTTTTGTGAATGTACCCGAGTCAAACTTTCGTTTAAAAGCATATTTAGGACGGAAACGCCACTTTTAAGATTCACCGTATTCTCGTTTTTCGGTCAAATGGCCTTTTGAATGGGAGAGCTAGGGCCCCGCAGGACCCATTACATCACTGGAAGGCCTGTATGAAAATAACAAAGTAAAGACACTAATAGCTCAGGGGCACAAACACATTAACACACACTGAAGAGTCAACACTTTACCTAACCTGTTTGTGTTGCTTCGCTGTTCACACCCACATCCCCATAAAGCAAAAACAGCATTTCCAACTGACTTAGTCGCTGTAATAAAACAACAACAGCTCTCTCAACTCATGCTCCAACAAAGAAAACACAACTTTGACCAACAATTAACTTTAAATGTTGTCTAGGGCAAGCTGTAATTTTGAAACCAGGTCGTTTTCACTCACCAGTATGAAGAGGAAACCGTACTGTACTTTTAGGTTTATTCGAGGTTTGGATTGACATAGTGGCTGCGGTGGCTTGAATGTTACTCTGGGTCTCCCTCTGGTGTCCATCCCACCTCTCTTTCCAAAGCACTCACCTCAGCTGTTTTTACCATCTCTCTGTTTCTAGACACAGTGACACACATAATGCCATGTCACCCTGCACAATAATGACCCTGCACAGTCAGAAGACCGCTTTCAAAATGTATACAACCAAAGACAAACAGGTGGATCTGTCACATGTTGCACGTCATGTTCATTCAGATAATGAGGGGTTTCTGTTTGGCAGTGGTGGAAGAAGCATTCAAATCCTTTACTTAAGTAAAAGTACTAATACCACACTGTAATAATACTCTGTTAAAAGTAAAGCCATGCATTGGAAATGTTATCATCAGTAAAATGTACTTAAAGTATTAAAAGTAAAAAGTACTCAATGCAGAAAATTCCTCACATTTTAGAAAGTGGAAACAATTTAAACAGTTCTGTGTTAATCGGCTAATCATTTCAGCCGTACTTGTAGGCCTATGTATTTGTACTTAAGTACAGTACTTGAGTAAATGTAGTAGTTACATTCCACCACTGCTGTTTGGTAGCACTTATGGAAATCTGATTGTCTCACTTTGCCTGAACATTATTGAAAGTGAGACTCAGTAGTTTGTCAGGTCAGAAGTCCAAGAGTCCAGTCACATGCAGGTTCACTGCTGTACTCACATGGATAACACTACGACCAATCACAATAATACATGGGGTGACGTATCCAGAGCCCCATATGCTTAGCTACCAGCGGAGCTAACTGGTAGATTAAACTGTCGTCATCTGTTTAGCTCGCCTCTGGCCCGCCTATATCAGATACAACAATGTAATTGGTGCAGCTACAAGGGCATAGTTAATGAGCATCATTACTGAATGCCAGAGTGACTCGCTGGACAAATTCAAATTGTGCTCTCGCGAGAACTCTGGATTTCCAGGGTAACCATGTCGAGAGAGTCACGTCACAGGTTTATTCCTGCTCTTTTCATGTACAGCCACTTTATTTTACATCAGCAATTTAAACTTGAGATTGTATTGTCGTGCAAGTGTTTTTTGATTATTTTGATTGCACTTTATACATTGATATGTTCCTCACACCTTAACAGGGTGAGTCATATTTGTTCTCCTCTGAAGGTAAAACTATCTTAAAACTCTTAAAAAAAGAACTGTTTTTGGGATTGAAGAGCTTGTGCAAATTCAAATAGGCTACAACGTTTGTTATGTTGCTGCAATATACGTAACCACAATAAAAGAGTTAAAAAGACTGATGCACTGAATCGTTTTCAGGAAATATGCTCATTCAAGTTAGATGAGAAAATCCATAGCGCTCAAATGTCTGCATTAAATACCAAGCTAGAACATATATCTCATTTGTTTAATCCGTAAACAAACAGTAATGCAAGACTCAGAGTCAAAGCACCAATGCTTAGCTTAGCGTTTTTGGCATGCTAATGCTAATTAGCACTATACACAAACTACAGCTGAGGGTAATGGTATTTGGTCATAAACCAAAGATTTGGACAATTGGGAGTTTTGACTTGATGGTGGCGCCAAAGGAAAAGTTAAGGGATCACCAAAATTATTTTAAAAAACATCCTGAGGGGAACCTGAATGTGTGTACCAAATGTCCTTTAGTTGTGTAGACATTTAACTCAAAACCACAAACTTGAACCTCAGGCTGGGAAAGTCAGAGGATCACCAAAGTCACTAAGATTTATCCCCTGGGGACCATGAATGTCTGTACAAAATTCCATCTCAATCCATCCAGTAGGTGTTGGCATATTTCAGTGTGGAGGACTAATCAACAGACTGACATTGCCATCGGGCCGTGTTGCTTTCATAGCTAAAAACTACAATGTGTGGTTTCAGGGGAGGTTGCATACCGTTGCCTCCTGCTTCCAGTCGTTATCCTAAGCTAGGCTAACTGCATCTTCCATACTTAACGCACAAACATGAGAGTGCTTTCAATCTTCTTCTCATCTAACTGTCTGATCACATCTAACATGCTTCAGAGAAAAAGGCTGTTCTCTGAATGAAGGATGTAAACGGGTCACTTGCTGTATATCTGCCAACTGTGCATTCTGGGAACACAATATAAGACTATAGTGAAAAAAGTAACCTTCTAAACCTTATCAGGTTACTGTTTTAGTTAGGCAACAGTTCTGAATGGCTGAACGCTACACAGACTGTGTTGACTCTACAGACTCAAAACACACTATATCATCATAATTGATGTTTATGTGTCAGCATGTATTGTACTTTAAATCCTCTCAGCACCAGATGGTCTGTCAATAAGGCTTATGTCTGTGGTGACCCTGGTAATCGCACCATTTCATCAACACTAGTTTCACAACAGAATATTTAAATTCTAAGACTACCGTACTTCAGATGCTGTAATGATTTAGCAGCAGCTGCAGGGAGCTGTCGCAAAAAAAATTAAACCACACCTTTATATAGTGCAGTGGACTGTATACTGTATGTAGTGCTTTCGAGCTTTCAGTGGAATCAGGGGCTTTAAATGCCTTCAATGCTGGAGAGGGTGACATAACCCTCTCCTCTGAATTAAAAGAACTCTCTCATTCTAATCTAAAGCAACCACTGGAGACAGGATAATGAGAGATTACAGCAGCAGAGCACGCCTTTAGCCTGAACATCCCCTCTTTAATTTAGTTTAATTTCACATCCTCCCTCCTCTCCGCTTTGAAAAGTCTCAACGAACAGCAGCATCTTTGAAAACCACAGATGAAAGTCTACTGGTCAATTGGGGTATCGATGGAGATACATGAACACTATTTTAGGGGTTTAGTTCAGGCAGCTTTAAGACATTTTTGCGAACTTTAGCAAACTTTGTTGAGTGCTAATCCTATTGAAGAACTGAATTCTCTACCATTCTTTAATGTTTCCAGGGTCATATTGACATGTTTCAGAGAAAAAGGGCTGCACTAAGAGCTGCAGGAAATAGAGAAATAATGTAACTGCGTCACTGGGCTATATAACTGCCAAATGTACATTCTGGTGACACAAGATAAGACAAAGGCCCTGTCTGGGTGTCTGTGTGTGTTGGCGCATGTATGCTAACTACTGACCTCTAATTAAGGCCTACAGATAATAAGGCCTAACTATAATTCAATGAAGCTAAAAAACTGTGACTCAACACCCAGACAAAATGCACCATGAATGGTTTTTAATTTAGGTGATCTTTAATCCTCCTGCATCACACTTGTCAACAGAGTCATACTAACAATTGTTTAAAAATCCATTAAGAGTTTAGAGTAGACGGGGTGACCTCTAGCTCACCCAGTAAGAGCGTTCGCCCCATGTAGGCTGAGGCCTTTGCAGTGGCCCGGGTTTGAATCCGACCTGCGGCCTTTTGCTGCGTGTCATCCCCCATCTCTCTCCCACCTTTCCCATCTATCCACTGTCACTCACTCTGAAATAAAGGGAAAAAAGCCCCCCCAAAAAAAATCTTTAAAAAAAAAAAGTAGACAAATTAAATTGTAATGATAAATTGTTATAATCTGCCTACCAGCACTAACTTTCAAATTTCCTTCCTTTTGTGTTAAGCTTGGAACTACACACAGGAACCCTTTGCACATTGCCTTTAGTGTTAGCAGTCGTTTAGCCTGGCGGTGCCTTAAATGAGAAGAAAAGTGATGCATCATGTTTGTTGTCAGAGTTCTGTTGTCATTAAAGTGGACCAAGTTCCAGTGGAAAAAGCTGTCACTGTGCTTTTTACTTACATGTATACCTCCATCCTGAAATGTTGTAATGCAGTAAACAGTAAAAGAGTTACCAGTGTTAGAATATGATGACTGCGTCAAATATTTTAAGCTTAGACAGCTTAATGATGCAGCTATAGACGTCATATTTCATCTTATCAGCTGATACACAGCCTGCATTTTTTATTGTTGTTTATTCTCTCAGGATGTCATCCTGCAGCTTCTCCCACACCGATAAATAACACTTACAAACACTTTTGGTTATACTGTATGTGATGGATCAAAGTGCTTTTTAACCACATCTAGCGTGGTATATACAACACATATGTGTTAAAGTGCTCATATTATGCTTTTTGGCTTTTTCCCTTTCCTTTATTGTGTTATATACATCTTTTTTGTGCCTGTTATAGGTTTACAAAGTGAAAAAGCCCAAAGTCCACCCCAAAGGAACTTACCATCTCCAACAGAAAACACTGTTCACAAACTGCTCCAAACAGCTCTATTGTAGTCCAGCCTTTACTTCAGAGACAAACGTGGTCACTTTGGAACACACGTTATAATGCTCGCCTAGCTGCTAGCATGGCACGCCCTCATACTCTGCTTCTGACTGGCTAGTAGTCCTTACCTAGGTACTGTCAGGGCACACCCTCATACTCTGCTTCTGACTGGCTAGTAGTCCTTATGTAGGTACTGAGCATGTGTGACTCCCAACAAAGATGGAACAGAAGTGAGATGCCTCACTCTGTAGCTAAAACAGAGAGCTCAACACACAGGGTGAAAAGAGGAGCTGCAGCGATGTGCAGTACAACAAAAATATGGTGTATTTTGAAAATTAAACCATGTAAACCTATTCTGATATAACCTCTAAATACAATTATGAACCTGAAAATGAGCATAATATGAGCACTTTAAGGAAAAGGAGCAGCACAACTCATTTCATATATGTGAAGAACATTCGGAAGACCTTGATGAACTACACAGGAGCATTTAATGAACACTCAATTAAGGAGACAATTAAGCAAGCAGTACAGTATAACCACAATGTGTTATTGTGCAGTGCAGTGTTTCTGGAAATTCCACCACAATATGTTGTACATTGTGAAGCCCTTGGAGACAAACTTTAGTATAATAAGATTGACTTGAGTTTTTCCCAACACATGTACAGTACACCTTCTTGGTTTCAAGACAGACCAGCTGAGGCCACTGAGCATGAAAAACAGGAACAAGGAAATGAGAATAAAGCAAATATTTTCTTGCAAGCATACAGTGCAGTATACACCTATATGGAAAAGCCACTTAAAGCACATCTGCTCTAAGTAAACACTATGTAAAGTTCACTACAGAATGTGAACACCTGAAACCATGTGAGCTAACCTGTATTTCTAGTATTAGATCCATCTTTTAATAGTAATCTTTTCCAGCTACAGAAGTCAAACAGACTGACATACAAGCAATTCATCAACTGTCTGCATAACTTTCCCAAAACAACATTGGTACAGTCCCCCCCTTTCCTTTAATCACAAATCTTTGCTTTTACTCTTTCCTCATGTCATTTTTCCATCTATTGCTCACTCTTTCCAAACCTCCTCTCCATCTTTAAACCCCAAACATCCC
Organism: Zingel zingel; assembly: GCA_023566125.1. Lineage (NCBI taxonomy): Eukaryota > Metazoa > Chordata > Actinopteri > Perciformes > Percidae > Zingel > Zingel zingel. The sequence continues at coordinate 5,016,417 of CM042317.1, read as the reverse complement.
ACTTACTTCAACTCCATGGTCGCTCTCCTTTCTTCCTCTCTTCTCTGGGGTGAAAACAAACGCTGCTCTCTGTCACCTAATCCTTCATCTCTAATATATATTGTAGTGTGTGCAGTGGGCAGAGAGGGGAGGGCATGTGAGAGGCCTGAGCTGTTACAATAATCCAAACAGACTGGCCGGGAGCCACTGGGTAAGCACAGACCGAGGGGGAGGGCCAGCCGGTGGTGTAGAGGGAAAGAACAGACCAATCAGAGGGTTTAGTGAGGCTGGAGGAGGCGGGGCTTAAAGCTTGTGCCGATCTTTAACCCCAGTGAGGGCAGAGTCCCAAAGGCATGACCAGCATGGAGGAAGAAGGGAAACCAAGCTGTCCAACAGGAGACAAATTATTTGTCCAAGAACTGACCCTAGTACAATAAACAAAGTATGTATTACATGGTTAATGCTGTTTTGTCTTTTTTTGTAATAAAATAAAGAAAAATTGAACCCTGATGTCATGTGCACAATTTTATCTTAATTTCCAAGAAAGGCCCCAAGTACACATCATCTTTTCTCTGTAGCAAGCTGCAAGGAGATAAGCCCAACTTGTCAAATCTTAAACACATATGTCCCTAAAGAACTGAACATTTGCATAATCTACTGCAGACTGCAAAACAAATAGTTTTAACATTGCCATTCTTGAGAGTTGAGGTTGACGTGAGAATTCAAGCGTAACAGCTGGCCAAAGTCACAGTAATTGAAACAAGATGGTCCACAAATTAAAATTAAAATTAAATATCCTCTGAATAATGACCACAGCGCATTCATACACAGAACGTGATAGTTTAGTGTGTGAGTGAAAGTGCAGTTATTCACCAGCTGAACAAGCGTGTTACTATCTGTCCTGTTTGCCTCGAGGGACTCGGCGCACTGAAGCAAAGCCGGTAAACAAGACGGAGATGATGCAACAGAACCAAAGACTACAACTCAGCAGAGAGACAAGAGGAAGAAGAGGACTACTTTACCCACAAATCACTCGAATAAACCAATACAATACTCGTTTTCTTATCACTATGAGAAATATAAACATGTTTTTTACTATTAGCAGTGTGTCTCTATGGATGGAAATGTTGGTTGGTCAGTCCAACCACAAGCAAATGTTAGCATTCTAAACATCATCTGCTTCAAATCAACCATTGCCATGTGAGCATGTTAGCTTGCTGACGTTAGCTTGCTGGTGTTATGCTTATGTACAACCTCACTGAGCCTCCAGCATGGCTGCAGACTCCTGGTCTTGTTTTAATTTAAAGCTACATTGTGTAAGAACTTCTCCCATCTAGCGGTGAAATTGTATATGACAACCAACTGAATGTTACTTTTTAGCCCCTTCCACGGTGGCCGAACCCGAAATTAGCTCTTAGTATCTCCATCGTTTACACGCAGCTGTTCTAGCCCCTCCAATATTAACTTTGGTCTTGTTGCTTTGCCTGTCACGTTGTCGTTTTAATTCTCTTAATTCTCTTTTTTGCTTCCCTGTCGAATAATCTCTCGAAAAAAAATCGTAATTAAACTCCAGAAAGAATAAGTAAACAAGACAACTTATCGGATTGGAAATGTCGATACTCTGCGCTACAGACAGATTTTGCCCAGTACCAAAAAAAATACTGAAGTTTGATACCTGTGCCTTTTTTGTTAACAAGTGATTAGTATCTCATTACTGAATGTGTGTAAACATTAGTCCCAATATCCCAAAACATGATAGCAAAATTAGCATCCCGTTGTGACACCTGCCCTCCCTTCATTGTTACCACATTGTTATATAGGCTATTATACTATATAATACTTCCATCTTGGCAGAGAAACATTGCTGGTTACTCAATAACAAAATCACTCAATCTGTCTTTTCAGACCACACACACACACACACACACACACACACACACACACACACACACACACACACACACACACACACACACACACACACACACACACACACACACACACACACACACACACACACACACACACACACACACACACACACACACACACACACACACACACAGCGTTTCCCCATTTCTTGAAAGCTTTATCTTATTGGCAGGCCACAAACTGTGTTTGTAGTAATTATCCAAATGCATCTGTTCCCCTGTACATCCACTCCCACTTAACTGGATTACTTAGAACATGGCTCTGTGCATAAACAGGGATATGATTCAATTCTCTTTCAACTTAGCTTTATATAAAAAAGACTGAATATATCTCCTAAAGATCCAGAATTTAAATCCACAACAAACCACACATTTAGGAGCTCCAGCAATATACTGTACATACAATTTACAACACAACTATAAAACAAATTAATAATGCCATTTTGATCCCTGAGAGCATGAATAAAAGAATAGGAAGAATAAGAAAAAACATGTGAAAAGTACAGAAAAAAAGAGAAAATTAATAGAAATGTTGAATTGTTTCTAAGTGCCTAAATGTGACATGGCTCGTGACATTTTATGCTAAAACAACAACAAACCAGATGCTCAGGACATCGTGTATCAGTACCAGTTTGAATGTCGAAAGATAACTAAAGGGAGTCCAATGATCAGCTGTAGCTCAGTGTGTAGTACATTAGATATTAAGCAACAAGGGCAAAACAAGAGTATACCAGATTGTTGGTGTTATTTGACTACTGCTTCTCTCGTTCCCTGGAGCAGAGAAAACAAAGACAAACTGCTCTACCAAGATGCAAAAGAACAGACGGAGAGAGAACACAGAATAATCTGAAATGCAAACAGTCAGTCTGAATGACAAACAGAGGTGAGCGTGGACACAAACACACCATGCACAATTATTGGTGGCGATGAACTACCCGTTTTTGTCTTCCTGTTTTTTAACTCTACCTTTTCATCTCAAATAAAACCAAGTAGCTGAAACAAGTCATACAAAATTGGCACCATCAGTCCATTTGTTATGCTTATGGTAATCGTTTGGGTGGGTAATATTCTTTTTGTGCAGCGCTGATATCCCCTGCTGGCTGGAGCATGACATGCACTTTTACATTATGATGCTGCTTGTTAGAGAATGCAAAACACAGCACAAGTTCACACAGCCAAAGCTGTGATTGTGAGCACAGGAAGTGTTTGTAGCTACAGGAAAAGGAAGTCTGAAGGTTGTTTCCACTTAAAGATATCACAACTCTTAAGCCCCTTGCACACTGCCTGCGTGGCGAGAGCATATCAGCTGTGTGGCATTTATTTCGGCTCCCATGTTAAAGACGCAGTAGGTGAGACTTTTAAAACTAACTTTCTGTCATATTTGCTGAAACTGACCCTATGTTCCAGTAGAACTACATGAAGCAGGTAATTAAAAAAAAAAACCCAGCTCCTCTGGCACCACTTACAGCCTGTAGTGCGATTTGCAAAAATCCCCCTGGGCTTTTTGGGCTTTAGTGGAAAGAGGGGAGGGACTGAGAAGTTGTCGATGTTCAAATATTTTGGCTAAGTCCTGGATCTTCCAAATCCTACCTATGGCACGTTTAACAGGTTAGAGCTTGCACCCTGCCTGCCTGACACACACGTCCGGCTCGAGCTGTGCCGAAAATGCGTGCATGCTAGAAATAGGACCAACGCCTATTTTTCACACGACACGCAAGCGTGTTGGAAGCATTTCTAGGCAAAATACAATAGGAAAAAATGTTTTATGTGTCATTTTGACATGAATACATTTAATAAATGACATTTTGATGTTTGAAAGTCTCTAGGTTTTGACATAAACGCAGATTTAAATGTAATTTAAAAAAAATAAATAATAATAATTATCGATTTTCAAATATTGCACCTGTCAATACAGAACGTAATATTCTGTAGCCGTCAATACTGCCGACGTTGTCTTTGCTGTAATCAAATCATATATTTATGTTTATGGGAAACACATGTGTACAGACAAGGCTAGCAGCAGCAACGCCACGTCAGACATGTTTCTGGTGTGCAAAGACATAGAAAACGCCACGTAGCCGCCACGCAACAGAAACGCCACGCTCACACCATGCAGCGAGTGTGCAGGAAGGCTTACAGCTGAAAATAGCAGTTTGTACAGCATCCACTGATTAAATAGCTGTCTCAGTGATGACGTGACCAGTCCTGAAGTGCCTCTTGTTACGGTTGTCTTTTGCTGTAAATGTTGTGACCCTTCACAAACAAACACAGTGTGACTGCTCCAAATCCTTTACACTTAGAGCTACTACTCAGTCAAGGGTCACTAAACTGGCTGATGGCCAATGCTAATCAATTAGCTCTAACTAGGCATAGGTACAAGCCCATTGATCCTAGGAGGTTAAAGGGTGACAAGGCAGTAAGCCTGCAGGGCCATCAGTCCCTGTACCAGTCGACATTCGCAATGGAAAACAACATCTGTCTTTATCTGGGTAATCAAATGCTCATGGCCACCAAATATTCATGACATCATACACTAAGTTAGCAGTTTGTTTGGTACATCTGTACAATCTAATACAACAGTTGTCCTGGAATAAATCTGACCTGGGACTATAGCATTGCTTGACATTTTGTGCTGACATAGTCTCGTTTTGCCGGACCATCTACACGCTGCGGAGCGGAGGAAGGTCTGGCTACTCCATATAGCATTCCAGGATGGGAGAAAAACGTGCTCTGGTTTATTGGCATTTCTTTAAACCAATCACAATCGTCATGGGCGGCGCTAAACTCCGCACGGAGCTACTGTAAAATAATCGTGCGAGAAAAAACTCAGATTGGACAGATAGTCTAGCTTCCTGTCTGGATTTACCCTGCTGTTCTCCTGGAGTTTCAATTGACCCGTTTTTTTTTTTTAATAATGAAAAATCAAATCTGCCCATTCACTTTATGTATTTAGCAGACGGGACGGCCGGCCGGACGGACATACAGACAGACAGACACACACATACACACACACACAGAGTGTATTGCATGTGGCTCCAATATATTTTGAAAGGGCAATGGCCAATGGGGAAACACCAACCCTTATGTCATCACACTCACTCAGACCAATAGTGGAACTTCATCACTTAGTCACAGAGCGAGGTCCTAGGTCCACCCAAAAACTGATAACTCAGTGTATAAATATGCAATCAACTAACAGCGTGGATCTACTGTACAAGCAGTTAGTCTTCAGCCTTGATGTATGACATGTAATGCATTGTGACAAATCAGCCAACTATTACATGCAACAGTGAGGTTAGGTTCACATGCATTACTCCAGTGCACCGAGTCATCTCGATTGAATGAGAATAGCCCCACAGTTGCAGCGCTGCAGCTGCAGCGCAGTGTACTGCAGTGGTGGGAGAGTTATGCAGCCTGTACTGCATCACTCTCTACTTCCTGTTCCCAGAATCACTTACTGCATTCAAGCACCTCCAATGTCACAATGACTAAAACAACTAGGGATCAGACGTCAGAGGAGAAACACACTCTCACACAGAGATAGAGGCAGACAGAGAGAGCAGGCAAATGTAAAGGGACGTTAATCCACTTTTAGTTTATCTACGAGGATCAATGGAGCCATCTAAATGACATGAATATGGCTCAGTGAAGTGCTGCTAAAACAATGTTATATAAACACAAAGTGATGTAACAGTAGTGCGGTTAAACAATATCTTTATCGAGTAATGTTTAAAGAATTGTTCCTGTCATTTAAATCACTGTAATTGAATAATTATCCAGTCTAAAACTATTTCAAATTAATTTCAATTTTTTACAATTTAGATGTTTTCACTTGATAAATGTGTTCAAGTAGAATGTTAAAGGAACATTTTGGGTAATGTGTTAGAAGTTAGATGAGAAGGTAAGGTACCACTCTCATATCTAACTATGGAGCTAGTACCAGGAGTTGATTAGTCTACCCTAGCAGAAAGACTGAAAGGGAAAAAGCACTTAAACCACAAATTTGTCTTTTTTACATTACTGTTTGTGTACAAATTAAACAAACAAGATACAAAGTGTTAACTGGTGAACTTAAGGCCCTGACACACCAACCCGACAGCCGACCGTCAGGAGGAAAGGCAGTTGGACTGATCAGTCTCCCCGAGTTCGTCAAACAAGTGCCTCAGAACATACCGAAGCGACACAGACTTGAGCGTATGTTCTGTGTGTGCGCGAGATGTAATACATCTCCATAACAGCAGGCGGCGCTAATCTGTATTGCAGCCCAAAAAATGAAAACCGGCAGCTGATTGGACGAACGCGTCACGTGGGTCTGGCTGCTCCCGGATTTTACAACCGAGCATAATGGCGGCTCATTTAGAATACAATCGAAGATAGTTCACTGAAACGTGTTTCTGAAAACATTTTAAGAGAGAAATAGGCTGTTGCTGAATCTGTCTTCATTTCAGATCGACAAAGGTCAGTTTGAAAGATTTTCGTCAGATGTTGAGAGGCTGTTCGTCACGCTAACATAAGTGCACTGATTCGCTAGTCACGGGCTAGCACTCCACCAATCAGATTGGTCATTGAGTCCGACTGCCCGCCCTCCAACCCAGCAAGTCAGGTCGGCCAAAATGAAGGCCGACGGCCCCTCGGACGGACGACGGCACGGAACACACAGAACAGATTTGAGTCACTGACCTCGCCAGACTGTCCGACGGCCGATTATCGGGTTGGTGTGTCAGGGGCCTTAAGAGTTGCTGGTAGGAAGATTCTTGAATGTCTGAGAGAATGTCTTAAGTGTATTCTGCAAATTTCTAATTATTCCTTTAAACAGCTTTTAACAGCAGAGGTTCCCAAACCATGCTCTCTTTTTTTAGAAGCTGAAACAATTTCATGCCCCGATGAACTGGATTCTTATCAAACAGTAACAATACTGCAGAAACTAATAACAAAACGAGATGAAAGTCATTGAATTAACATGAACTGCATGCTTCTTTTGAGGAAGGTTTTTGGCTTGCAAATGAAAAAAATGCAAGTTAAACTGCCCGAGTTCTTACACACAAACACAAGGCTCTACTTCTACTGTCGACCATGAAGTTGAAGGAAGATGGACCTTTACATGTTTGATTCATGAGCATCACCTGGTTTTCTTCTCTACCCCTGTCGAGTCTGTTCATCTTGTATTTTACGTGTTGTTTTTCTTTTTGAATAAATCTTGTTCAGTCTGAATAATGCTAGCCTTGGTAGCATCAGATCACTCTTGTTTCTATATTGTTCCCAAATAAATCAGATATTTTGACTCGTCGTACCAGGGAAAAGCACAGGTGGTAACAAACAATAACAATTATAACTCTTTCCAGCAATTATTGCAGCTGAACTGAACAAATTATCATTCATTATTTGTGCTGTGAAGAAGCTGTATTCAACTTTAGTATCAAATCTAACTGCACGTACTGGCTACTCATAAGTTCAACTACAAGTCATTAAATCATCACTAAGAGCTAAATATGCAACAAAACACACAATAGCGTCTACTTCCACCTAATGCACACATGGAGCTGAAGTTTTTTAATATTCTGACAGTAAACCTGAAAATGTATTAATACGGAGTCTATGCACACACAACTATGTACATAAAACCACCAAGCCAAGTTAGATACACAAGATCATGTTTGATATAACTCAGCAACTGCATTGTGCAAGTGCAGGCACAGAAGTCCATTCAAGTTTTAACAGATTTAAGCACACACACACACACACACACACACACACACACACACACACACACACACACACACACACACACACACACACACACACACACACACACACACACACACACACACACACACAGAGCTGCTTGTCATGCTGCAGACCTGTACAGGCAGTGAGCCTGCTGTTGCTGTACATGGATTATTGAACTCATAAATTAGCACACCACACATGTGTAGGCAGTGTCGCACTTTACACGATTTGATGCATATTCAATGTTAATCCAAAAAATTGAATTCTGCACTTTTAAAAGTGTCTTTCTTCTTCTGCTCACATAGAATCAAGTGGGATAAAGTGTGAACATTCATCCAATCTCACCTAAATGTTATCTTTCCTGCGGGACGGCGTGGAAACTAATGACGCATGCGGATGTAGATGACAGCCGGGGATCCTTACTGGACTTTTCAGTTGAAGTGCGGTGTTTGTCTCTTCCTCCTACCGTGCTGTCTGCTGCTCTGCATACAAGAGCTACAGCTAAACTAAGCGCCGCTTCCACTTACTTCCATCTCACTTATTAAAGGGATCCATCCGCCGACAATAAAAGCGAATGGCAACCGCTGCCGGATGCAGTCAGTAGTCAGAGCTAGTCCAGTCCCGGGAAAAAAAAGAAAAAAGAACTTCATCAATATTACATTCACGTGTAAAAATAGCCTTCGTATCCATGCATTATTTCGGGTTTTCCCTTTAGTGGTTATACAGGCAGTTTGTGTCCTGTCATAGGCTATGTGAGCTAGGCTACTAGAAAAAAAATAGCAATTCATATCAAGTTATATTATTGTTTCTCTGGATCATTATTTTGAGTAGGCCTACGTGTCTGAAATGTTGTATATTTGAATGGTAAAGTGGTGAAAAATAAAAAATAAATTGAAGGAATAGGAGAATTATGTTTCCTTGTTATATCCTACAGCCTATAGAGATTTTAATTGATTTTTAAATGAAAAGTGTGTCGGTTTGTGTATGGGGTGCCGAATGTAAAAGTTCAGTTACAATTTTTTAGCTGATACATTTTCAACATTTAGCGCATTTTCCTCACATTTGAGACAGAAATTATATATTATATCTAAATGTTAAATCTAAATGTTATATCTAAATCTAAATGTTATATCTAAATCTAAATGTTAAATATATATATCTAAATGTTACATGTTAAATCTAAATGTTATATATATATATATATATATATATATATATATATATATATATATATATATATATATATATATATATATATTTTTTTTTTTTTTTTTTTTTTTTTTTTTTCTTAGGACAAGAAAAGATCATTTACTTATGCCTTGTGACCAATAAAGAAATGTTTAAAAATAAGTGGGAGTTCACTGATGAGGACATATTAGTAATTTATATTTGTGTTAACCCATGCACTGTGTGACACACTAACACAATATACTGTAGCTTCACTGGATTTCACTGCAGTCAGATACAACTATACAGAAATGTATGTTCTGTGTTTATTTCTTCAACATTTAGTAGGTTTACGATCAAGGGCGTAATCTTGGGTTCAACAGTGGGCAGGGGGGGGTTGAGATCTCCACTTTTAAAGATTTTTTGGGGGCTTTATTTTTTACTTTTATTGGATAGGACAGCTTAAGACAGGAAAGTGGGAGAGAGAGGGGGATGATATGCAGCAAAGGGCCGCGGGTCAGAATCAAACCCTCAACCAGGTGAGCTACCAGGGCCCCCCGAGATCTCTACTTTTAAGCAAAATCTTTTTTTCTGTATTCTGGTGAATTTGTCTGCACCAATTTATGGTGCAAATGTCTTTATTTATGTTAGGGAAATTAGATTAGGTTTTTGGGGGGTTGCACTGGCCAGTTTTGATTACCCCCTGTAATCCAGCCTATGCCTACAATTACATCATTTGTGGGGATTTTCTCTATTCAACAAGAACAAATTCAGTGAATCGTTTGTTTTTATTTCACAACATGACCATGTCATATGCACATTTATCACAATAACCATATTTAATAACATTACAATCAAGAGGCTTTTAATGTGATTTTGTGTGAGAATTTGAGAACATAGGATCTTTCTGAGGCTTTCCCTAATTGTGCTGTTACGATAGCTAGCATGCTTAGTCACGTATGATCTTTTATCCATTTCTCACCACTGATGATCAGCCTTTTGTTCACCTCTGACCTCTGTCTGTTGATCTTTACCTCTCACCTCTTTAGCCAGGCTAGCTGTTTCCAGTCTTTGTGCTAAGCTAAGCTAACCTACTGTCGGCTGTAGCCTAATATCTAACAGACAAGTGTAGTCTTATCTAATTCTTATCCAGAAAGCAAATAAGCGTACTTTTGCTTTAAGTAAGTGTACCTAGTTACATTCCACCTCTGAGAACATATGCTAGATAAGTATATTTCAAAAACTAGAATTACTATTATCAATCTAAGTATCTATGATAACCAAGAACTAAAAAGAGAAGTAGAGCAGCGGCTCTACCTCTGATGGGACATCCCAGCACCAGTATAGTAACTGTGATTTTCAGTCAAGCCCCATCCTTTCTTATGAGGGAGACTGTTGCCATGACAAACCTACATTAAGCAGCAGTCCATGAAAGACTCTTTTCAGATTAAAAAAAGAAAAGAAAGACAGAAACAAGTTATTTGCATTCCTTTTCCATTAAAGATTTTGTGTGATAGAAAAAAGGCGGTATGAGGTTCATTGTCTGGCTGTGTGGGGGAGGGAGGGGGGGTGATCTTGATGCATCTGAACGCCTCACAACTATTTCAGAAAACTAATGCGCTGTGTGTGTCTCAGTCAGAGGCCACCTGCTTAGCATGCAGTGCACAATCGCAGGCTCGGTGCAAATATTTCTGTTTGTTTCAGCATCCCACCTTTTTTTTTATAACCGGTAGCCTACAGTAACTGCTTTAAAACTCAAACTTCAAGTCCATTCAAACAGTGTAGATCCGCACCAGCAGATTGCACAAACACAAGAAATTAAACTATGAAATACTCATTCTTTAACTTTGAATTGTGAGGGTGAAAAAAATCCAGACATTCTTGCCTTGAGTGATTTTGATAAAGAATCAAATCGTAGCACCAAAGGAGCAACATGTAACAGTCAATACATCTTGCAGCACAATGTTCCGCAAATGTCTGTTGACACTGTAAACGCGGCTACAGTCTATACTGCAGAATTAAACCAGAATATTCAGACCAGAGTTTGACCATAATTTCTTGACCCTGCTGTGGTCACCGCTGCCTGCACCTGCTGCTGCCATTACTCCAGCAGAGCATGGCGGGATTAGCAGCCAGAGTCCTGTGAATGGCTGCTGAATAATTGACCAACTTCTTTTGTCTCATTCACGCTGTTTCAAATTAACATATGTTGAGGACCAAATTGCAATGAAAGTTTGATGAGGAAATGGTAATTAGGGGGGATTTCATAGAGTGAAACAGTTATTAGGGAAGGCTGTTGTTAAATGTACCGTATCTTCTAAATGAAGTGACTGTACAGTAACCAGGAGAAACAGCAAATCTGACTCTGCCCTTTTTTAGGGGAGTAGGCTAACTCTACTCTTAAAGGTGCAGTAGTTAAGATTTATAAAAATAACTCAGTCATAAGTCAAATAAGTCATATTTGCTGAAACTGCCCCTATGAAGCAGGTAATAAAAACAAAAAAATCCGGCTCCTCTGGCACCACCAACAGCCTGTAGTGCAAAAATCCACCGCTCCATGTTCAGATGCACCAATCATGGCCAGGGGGGGTGTCTAACTGCGTGTCAATCACTGCTCATGCACACGCATTCATTCTCCCTTGTGGGGGGAGGGGCTTAGGAGACCGTTTTGGGCTTTAGCGGAAAGGGGGGAGGGACTGAGAAGTTATTGTTCAAATGTTTTGGCTAAGTCCTGGATCTTCCCAATCCTACCTACAGCACCTTTAATGGACAGTGTTGTGTTATTTCTGCTCTGATGCTAGATAGCAGAAGCAGCAGGCAAGCCAGGAGGGGATTTTTTGTGTACCACAATCTTTATGCTATGGGACTTAATATTAAACACATTTTTTACTTTTATTAATAATTGCCATGTCTAAGAAGATTTCAATGAAAAACAACTGAATAAAAAAATCATGTAACTTTAGTCTCAAATCCTCAGACAGACAGGAGTTGAGATTGAATGTAGCTTTGATAAAATGCTTTCAGAGACCATTTTTGATGCAGTAAGTGGTACTTTAATGTGACCATATTATGCTCATTTTCAGGTTCATAATTGTAATTTGAGATTGTATCAGAATAGGTTTACATGGTTTAGGCAGATCCTCTTTTGTGTGTTCAGGTCTCTGTTTTAGCTACAGAGTGAGACCTCTCAACTTCTCTCTGCTAGGGGTGGGGGGGGGGGGGGGGGGGGAATTAATACAGCATAGTACAGTGATATTCTCTGAGGCAACACTGTATCGATACACAGACGCCAAGTATCGATCTATTATTATATTATGTGTTGGTCAGTTTGTCTGCTTGACAATCCCATCTTGCAGCAATAAAATAGAGGTGAGATGAACAAACAGAGAAATGTTAGCCTAGAAATCTAGACACACCCTAGCCGCTGCAAATGTAATTTGCAGCCAGGGTCAGTCTAGCAACTCTCCGTTGGCTTGCAAGCTTGAAAAACCAAATTCTGGTGAGGCCAATCACATTGTGTGTAGAGTTGGTGGGCGGGCTTAACAGAGTTGCGACAGTTCCGCGTGAATTCCACGCTACTTGAAAACAAAGAAGATGGCTGCTGCTGCTGGCGAACAGCGGACTTTCAAATCGGCTTTGGCCGCGACTCTGGAAGACTTGGAGTTAACGTTTATTTTTGAGAAAAGAACAAAGAACGGCACTGAAGTCAGTCTTAACAAAGGAAGATCTGTTCGGAGTTTTGCCAACCGGCAATATATTGCAATATGTTTAAAATCGCAATAATATCGTATCGTGACATGAGTATCGTGATGATATGGTATCGTGAGGCCTCTGGTGATTCCCACCGCTACTCTCTACCACCACCAATGTGTGGCGCTCACACAGACACAAGGACAACATGCAGACTCCACACAGAAAGGCCCGGGACGACCAGGGTTCGAACCCGGTACCTTCAGTAATATTTGATTATCAAAATAGTTGATTCATTTTGCGTTGCGCAACTAATCTGTTAAAAGACACATCGTTTCAGCTCTAAAGAGACATTTGACTGTAACCCAATGTGTAAGAAGCAGTGTCCACACAGAAAAGGGAAGCACATGAATGCAGTCCGTAAAATAGTACAGTGTGTGTGTCTCACCCCATGTCTATTTCCTCCAGTTTGCTCTCCCTGTCTCGTCTCGTCTCTCTCTCTCTCTGCGTCTGCGGGGTCAGTTAAGTGGCTTGACTTTCACCATGTGTTCCTGTCATGTAGATCTGAAGACAGAAGGAAAAGGGAACGTTAGCTTTTCTCCACCACACACTGACAAAATATTGACAATTACTTTTGTCCCTGAATTCTTATTAAAAAAAGACACCCTGAGCATTTCAAAGTGCATATTTTCATCGGATGGTTTTCTTGCTGTACAGTCTGGACAGTCCTCTACAAAGAGGGTGTTGTATCTCAATTGGCTGCTAATCTCAGTGGTCTCACACAGATAATCCCTGTAGCTGTGGCAGAGTGAGTCTAAATCCCAGCATGTTGGCATTACATTTATGTGGAAATAGTGTATTTGTTAAATGTCAGGAGTGATTCTGTGCGACACTGTGTCCTTTTAAAGTGACAGGGAGTAAGGTTATCAAAGGGACACTGGAATAAAACTCTTAGTAGACTGTCACCTGGTGTTACAGAGCAAACCGTCTCTGAAGAATGAACTCACATGAACTCAAGATTGCATGATAAAAACTTTGCTATGAAAAGGTCACAGACTCATTTTTTGCAGCATATTTTCATTTTACAATTCCGTGTTTTGGTTGTCAATGCTTGATGTCAGATTCAATTGACTGCAAACATACCAACGTTCAAATTTGGATCATTTGACATTGACCAGAAGAAGATGTGCTTTTTTTTTAATTTCTAACCCCCAGCAACGACTGCTGCAGTAAATGTGCGCTGAAAATGGCTCATAAAACCAACATAAATTGTGACTCACTCTCTCTAGGGATGCTGTTGCTGTGAACTCCTTCCTGTCCAGCTTGTTGTCCGATCTCTGCTGTCTGTTTTCGTGACGTACTTGCCGAGCAGCAGAACATCCCCCAGCTGCTCTTTTCATCAATCAAAAAAAAAGAAAAAATACAAAACAAGAGCCGTGGCTGCCTCCTGCAGCAGTGTCAGAGTGAAAGTAAAGATTCTACTCCTCGGGTGTTAGGTTGAGCTGCAGGATAAGGAGGGATTAAGAGGAGCATAATCCCTCACACATGGTTACAGCAACTTTGATCTTGAGATAAACGTGCCAAGTCGCAACATCTTATGCTATTTACCCTATGGAATGTCTTTGTAAACAACCTATGTAGTTCTCATATTATTTTACCTTTTGTATTTGTACTCCGTTGATTTGATATTGTGTGTAATTTTAGTTTTTGTCTCTCTCTTTCCTTTTCAGTATTTTAGTTTCTATTTTAATTGGATTATGCATTGGAGACTACTCATTTGCATCTCTCCATCACATCTTTTATTGATTTTGTGTATATGAATCTGTAGTATTTGTACATGTGTAAACCAATTTAAAAAATGCTATACAATACATAGTCCTTTGTCTTGAGCTAAGCCCATAGCATATAGGCCTATATATAAAGTACTAAGCCAAACCAGACATACATTTTGTCCATTATGGTTATAATTTATTTCTAATAGATCCAAATGTGTTGATGAATGGTGTTTTTTTTTGTTGTTTTTTTTGCTTTTATTAAGAAAGCAGATGTTCCTTGAGGTTTACTTTGTCCGTTTGTAGTTTACACTCTCTAAAATGATCACAGTCGGTTATATCTGAGCATAAAACCATTGCTTATAGTATTTGACCCCAAAAAACGGAGGCCTTTGAAACAAAGTCAATCAAGATTTCCTTTGAATGTGGAACACGATGGGTAAACAGCAGAAGGCTGATGAACAGTATTATAAAAGGAACTACAGAGGGCTATAGTGACTTATATGTAATGTAAAAATAAAAGGGTGCTATTCTGCATATCTTATTCCGGTTGGTCCTCTTCACCAGTATACAGTATTTATAGTGCATTTACTCTAGATCAAACCTTTTGATGCTGCTTTACCTTTTCTGGGTTTAGTGTGACTGTTTTAAAGGGTTACCCTTTACTTTAAGTATCTACATAAGAGTGACATGACACTGTCATGAACGTGTCATAAACATTATAAACAAGTCATAAACGTTTATGACATAACGCTTCTGTCATTAAGTGTCATTAAGTTCTTGTCATGACAAGTTAGGGTTAGAGTTAGAGTTAGAGTTCCTGTGTCATGACAGAGTCAGGTCACTCTTATGTAGATACCTCTACATAAGTCACCTCTCTCCATTTAGTGAATGTTACGGTGTTTCACATGATGTTGACATTGGGTTCTGTAAGATTTCTCAAAGCTTAAAATCAAAAACTGTAACCAAAAACAACAAAATGACACACAACGTTGTAAAATATTCAAATGTAGCAGCCAAAGCAGTAGCTTTTTCAAACATGGAAACAAATCTGAGAAGTGGCTGAGAGGGTCATTTACAGGACAGCTGACACACGAGATACTCTGCTGCACTCTGGTGGTGTAGACGCCGAGGTTCACCGATTCAATGTTAATAGACTAGAGCTCTTTAACAGGGGGTCCAGGGCCCCTAGGGGGTCCTCAGAGTTACTGCAGGGGTGGAAGGGGCGGACCAAATTATTGTACATTTTTTGAAAAAAATGTTATTACAAAAAAATACTCTGCACGTTTATAACATGAGACAGGTGCTTCGGAGGGGGATAAGTAAGTCAAAAGTTGCAAAGAAACTCCTGAACACTGTCTAACTTGCAAAAAACAAATGTAATAGTAGGCAACGTTTCGATACTAGACCGTCATCAGGCAGAATTAATGAAGGGAGTTTCTTTGCAACCCCTGAAAGTTTACTTCTTCTTTTTTTTTTTTTTTTTTTTTTAAATGTCTTAACATAAATCCAACAAATTACTGGCAAATAAGTAATAAATCAGCCTATTTGTGAAAAAAATCCCATTGATCATAGGCTTAATGGCTTATAGGTAAGGTAGTTACTGAGGTAGCCATTAGTATTTTATATACACTAAAAAGAGGCTTTAGGCCACCCTACACGTTGTTGTAGGCCCAGTTTAATATGCAACTTGATTTTATACAGTATGTAGTTGGGGGTCCTTGGCTTGAAAAAACATTGAAGACCCCTGTCATAGACTGTAAAGGCTTTTGCACTTTTGCTTCCTGGAGTATTTCACTATAAATAACTGTACATTTGGTTTGGGTCAATACTTGTTCCCTTTCTTTAAATAGGTTCCCAAACATGTATTGCAAAAATAAAATCTGCCTGTTTAAAACCAAACCACATACATAGTTGACAATAATCTGGAGGAGAAATTGTCAACACATTAATTTGATTATTTATTTAGTTTAATTTTACATATTCATTTTATCTTAAACAATACTAACTTCTTGTGATTTGTGGGCATTATAGTGTGAATGCAAAGCTTGAAATTAGCAGTCAGTTTCCACATTGTGGCCTCAAGAATACAGAGAACCAGCTACTTTAACTAGACATACAACGTTTTCAGTTTACACAGCAACATGTGAATTTTATTTATTTCTCAGATGTCATCATCAGAAATCCAAACTGCAGAAGAGTAACGTCACAATTTGCAGCCCTGTGGCCTAGTGATCAGAGGTGATCATATGATCAGTCTTTGCTTTTTCATTGGGAGACATCAGACCAAGCAGAGCGTTAGAGCACCTACAGTACATGTATTGTTAAACTACAGCAGACACATCAACGGTTCTCATCACAAGGTAAAAAAACAACACACACTAGTCATTCCTTTCCAGTGTGCAAAAGACTTTCTTGGGGGTAACCTAATGCCAAAAGAAGGGACATTTAATCATTTGGTGAAAGATAAATGAAGGAAATACATATTTATACTACTAGAGCATCAGCAATTCTGTAGGTGATGAATTAAAAAAGGCAAAAAAAGATTCACTCTAAATAACATTAAGTCACATATAGTGAACACGTTTTGCATAGTGACTTGAAACAATACCGTCTATACAACGGTTTGCGGACGGCATGACCTTTCAGATTTACAGAGCCGTTAGTAAGCAATCGTAATTGATGTTTGGGCTGTTACTATGGTAACCATCCCGTAACAAGGAAGTGGTGGCGAAAAGGGCGAGTAAGTATTCAAATTCCTCAGCAGATCTGCTGCTGTAAGCCAGTCAGACGAAATGCAAAGGGCACCCATTGTAACGTTCGGGGGGCTGTTAAAAAGGTGCAAGCAGCGTGCACTGTGGGATACACAAAGGACGACTCTGAGGACAGACAGTGCAGAAGACTGAGACTTATTGTAGGCTATACATTGTGTCCAGGTTGGAGGAATCGCATCTATACAGCTGTTGAAGTTGCAAAATAAGTTGGTGTGTTCTTTCTTTAAACAGCCCGATCCAAATAATCCAAATGTAAACAAAAGTGGATTCCACAATTAAACTTTGTACGGAGACAAATGTATTGTTTAGGCTAAAGACACATTATTCCTTGGTTTGAAGGTGTATACGTTGTAAACTGTAGAGACACAAGAGAAGATTCTTTTTTTTTTTTAACAATCAGTGTGATTTTAAGCTTAGAGGAAGATAGAGTTTAAAAAAAAATCCCGAATGGGTTTTTCCACAAGCTTTACTCAAGGTCCACTTACTAGCTTTTTCCAGAGCTCTCAGTCGTGTTAAACTGCTGCTTCCAAGGTGAATTTGCACGCTCAAATTAAAGATGTTTTTTGATTGTGTTTTAGGCTGAATGGCAGTAAAATATGAAGTGTAGCATTCCCAAACACATATACTCACTACTCATTTTAAAAAGTCATTACTTTAGAGCTGAACAGTAGGTTATTAATCAATCAATCAGCAGAAAAGTAATCAGCAAGTTTTGACAATCAAATCGATGTGAAAAAGTGAATATCTTTGGGTTTGGACAAAGCAAGCATTTTTAATAAGTCTACTCGGGCTTCTGTGAATTTTTCACTGTCTTCTGGCTTTTTATGGACCCACTGATTAACCAAGAAAGTATTCGTAGGTCAGACTGATCGATTAGGAAAGTAATCATTAGTTGCAGCCCTCCATTACTTCACTTGATACTGGAATTTCAATTTAGGCTACATGCAGACCACACACACAGTGGCATGTCACACTGTCAACTTCATTTGCATTACAAGGAACAGGAAGACACCCATCGCATGTCAACACACTGTAGGCCAGGGCTCTGTTACAAGATATGCATGCTTGGATCATTTTTGAAATATGTGTGCGCTCACATACTTCACTCTTAATGCTATGTAAACATATTGATAGTCAGAAAAATACTATGTCTTTACATTATGTACAAAGTGTATCACTACGAGCGTATCACTAACCAGCAAAGTCACTGTTTTTCAGCTCGGTGGGATGGAATGTAGGAAAAGTTTCTACTCTCCTTTTAAGATCGAGCAGTTACTACTGGTGATGGATCGGCTACATTAAGCTTTAAGGCAATGCACTGTCGTGAGCGTTGCTGCCATCAAGGCAATGGCACAATGCAGTTTGAAAGGCAAGTGGTGTGAAATGGTCAACGGGGCTGTACTTAGCCTCAGTTTGTGCCTCTCATGTATTACCATTACATTTGAGTCATGGAGATAAGAATCAGTTCATCTTTAAAAAGTAGTTCTTTGTACGAAAATATAAAACAACACAATGTAACAGCTATATGGACATATAAAACATTTTTTCATTTTGTTTCACATTGTACAAATCATTTTTGGCTACCGTGTTTCGATTAGGGGAAACATTTACACAACTTGAGAAATTAAAGCAACACTAAAGCACTTTTACTCTTCGGTCCCCCTACAGGTTGGAAGCGGATTTGTCCATTACCGCTGTCATATGTCTCATTATGGCTCATTCGAACTACAGATCCACTACCTGATCTGGCAAACTTGCATAGTGCGGTTATAGCCAGTAGAGGGCAGCAAAGAGAATGCAGAAGTGCCGTTCACCCTGTTAAGAGTTGATGAACCACTGAAATGATTTTGGAAACATTATTTTAAGGTACATTATTTTGGTGCAAGTTTGCCAGATCTGTAGTTCGAATGAGACATAAGAATAATGGTAACAGTAATGGACAATTCCGCTTCCAACCTGTAGGGGGACCGAAGCGGAAAAGTGCTTAGTGTTGTTTTAAACACTGCATTATTGGGCAGCAGAGTATTTCTTTCTAAGAAACCAATATGGTAGCCGAAAATGACAAATGTTCATGCTCAATTTGTACGACGTGAAACAAAATCTATAACCTTTGTCAGTTATTTTACGTCCATATTGATGTTACACTGTAGTATTTCCATAAAGTAATTCTCGTGACATACAAATGAGCAGTGGCATGTCATTTCTGGCTACCTGCATTAGAAACATAGTTGCAACTTGGGACACTGGCTAAAATGTTTCAATATCGTGCAACGGACGGAATATTTCTTCCTCCACATGATCACCTCCGCCAAGAAGGTGATCATGTTTTCGCTTTCGGTTTGTTTGTCTGTTTGTCAGCAGAACTTCAGAAAAACCACTGGCCTGATTTTCATCAACGTTAACATTGCGGGATAAGGCGTGGCCTTGGCGGAAGCTGTGTTCTCCAAGTGCCCTTCTAGTTATAAGAGTCTTTACAAATTCTGAAAGTGCCTTCAAAAACAGCAGTAAGTGTTACCAGTGTTAGACAACCATCTGGGTTTCAGATTTTTCAGGATAACAGCTGCTTAGCTCTGTAACCCAACTGCAACAGAGGCACAAACTGGGGCTAGGCTGAATTATGACCAGTTATTGTTGCAATTTAACATTGACAAGAGAGGTGCAGGCCTAGAGAACACATGAGATGACTACATTCACAGTAGAAACATTAGACCAGGCTGTCAAAACAATCATGTGACTGATGATTATGTCAGTGTTGTTTCAGACACGTTCAGTGCTTTTCTTTCAAAGCATTAGCGTTGATCGTGTATTAGCCTACAGTATACAGGAAACAATTCCTACGTGCACGTCTTCTCCATGATACTATGGAGGAGTTCTAACACATTTACTTACTACAGACACACATACATACATAAGGTACAACAGGTACCACAGTTGGTATACACTGGCTTATAATCTGTGACTTTATATATCGTAGTAATATGATTTATACCCGGGATTTGTAGAAAAGAAAAAAAGAAAAGTGACATTGCAGTTTAAACCAATTTATCAGATCTACATCTTCATCATGCAGAGCCAAATGAACATATTCTACTTTTTTTCTGCCGGTACAAGGCCACTGCGATCTTTCTGAGGTATCAAGCAAAGAAATCAAATGGTGCAAAGCTCTACAGGAGGACGCACTAAAAAAATAAAAGACACCATAACAGCAGCAAGTGTAGGTACAACAAATCTTGTAACCCTGAATGAAACGGACACTGAAACTCAGTCTCAAATTGTCGGAGCTAATTAGCAGCATCATATAGTCAGTAGTGTTCGACGTCAACATCATCACAGACACAAGCGTATACAGTAAATAGACAGCTAAGCAGGCAAAGAGGCTCCTGTGAAAAAACACCTATTTGCCATTTGTCAGTTTAGTTAATGCCCCCCCAAAATAAAAAGGGAATTGTTAAAACAACAGCAACAAAGAAAAAACCGCTCTTTACAATTCATAAACTGATACAGATACAGCTACTAGAGGAACCTTAGGGTGAGATAGCCTAAAATATCTTTCAGATTGCTGTCTTTTGCGTGATATGAGAGGATACGACTGCACAGTAGAAGGGGAAGAAGAGCGAATATCAATTTACATCAAAGTCTCTCTTTCTTTAAGTCCTTCTGCAGTCAGTTTCCACTAGGTTTTGCTTTATTTCCAGCTTGGTTTAGCACCTCTGCTGGGCGTCACCAAGTCTCTAGAGTGGACAGACTTTTCAGAAAAGCTACTAGTCTTATGAACAACTTCGCGTGTAGGAGGTGGTGGGGGAGTCTCGCTGCGGTAGGCGCTGCGGC
Organism: Zingel zingel; assembly: GCA_023566125.1. Lineage (NCBI taxonomy): Eukaryota > Metazoa > Chordata > Actinopteri > Perciformes > Percidae > Zingel > Zingel zingel. The sequence continues at coordinate 4,995,549 of CM042317.1, read as the reverse complement.
TGGTTGCTTTCACACTTTGCACCCGTCGCAGGGTTGTCCCTTGGGGCTGCTCCTCGCTAGTGTGAACTGTGGGCGACAACCTGTTCTGCTTCACCGGGGTTTGTCGACCTAGAAGCGAGGGTCTGCGAGACGGGGTGGAGGGGACAGACGGGGGGTCCAGATCCTTCCTGGACCTAGAAGTAAAAGCTACCGTGTTGCGGGCAAAGCTGGGGACATTGGAGGTGTTTTTTGCGCCGAGTGTGTTACAGCTGCTGTGCTCAGAGGAAGCTCCACCCTGAGCCGGAGCCTGAGCCTGAGCCTGAGCCTGAGCTTGGGCCTGTGCCAGGGCTCTCATGGTGGAGCGGCACATCTTCTCCTCAGGTGCAGGCTTGGGGATATTCCTCAGGGGTTTGGTGCTCTGCTTGTTGATGGTAGCCTTTCTCGGGGCTAATTCACGTGCCCATCTGGAAGCGCCGCCTGTGAGGCTACTCCCCCTCTGAGCTTTGGACTCATCAGGAGGCAGACTGGAGTGTCGAGGAGGTCTTGCGGTCTTCTCACTCCTTCCTCTCGCTGGGGTGCTCTGGTCACGGCGTGACTCTCCACCGCCGTGCTCCAAAGGTCTCTCTCCTCTCCTGCTACCTGTCCTTGTAAGCTTGCTGATGGGCACAACCTTCCGCATGCCTTGACTCTCGCTGCTGGTCAGCGTTCGCACACTGCGACCTCCGCTGCACTTTGTCGCTTTGTTAGCTTTGCCCTTTGTATGCGCTGGCTTTCTGCTGCTTCTCTGCGTATCTTTCTCCACACCTTGTTTCCCCTCAGCGGTGTCACAGCTCTCCGTGTCCCACTCGTCTGCGGTAGCAGATGGGGTCATGGATGCTGCGTCCACAGATTTGGGCGCTGAAAGCTCATTGGTGGAAACGGACTGGTCCATGGGAGACATGGACTCCAAATTAGAGGACAGGGAGCTTGAATCTAGCTGGCTCTCCTGATCGGATCTCTTGCAGTCAGTCGTTCTGAAATGAAGCCCCTCTTTCGTTAGAGACGAGCTTTCCACCTCGGAGTAATCCGAGGTGACAGAGCAGTCCGTTTCTGTGCAGTCCAATATATAAAACAATGGTTTCTTATTGGATACAGAGGTATCCAGTGGGAGGGGTGTATCACAGGTTGTTGATGAAACTGTGCTGTTGTCCTCTTCTTCTTTCTCTGTCTCAGGAGAGAGCCCAGCATGTGGGGGAGGATCGATTTCCCCTCCCCAGGCTGCACTGAGATCTGCTCCTCTTTCTAAAATCTTATCATGCAGGAGGACGTCCAGATTTGTAGGAGGTGACCGTCTCTCCTTTTCCAAATCAGTCACCACAACATCCCCCTGGTTGACAAAGTGCAGAGGATTACTGTTATTGTTTGGACTAGGTAGCTCAAAAGCTTGAGGACCTCGAACTAAAGTGTGCTTCTCCACACTAACATTCAAGTGGCTGGTAATTGTTGGGTTGGGAAGATTGGCGGGCTTCTGAAAGACACTTAAGGGACGAGGCAGAGCGCTGCCTTCGGACACAGATGAGTAATGATTGTTGTTGTATGGGTCATTACCGTTTAGCCCAGAGGACGAAAACCTGGCCAGTGGGCTGATAGGCTCCGTTTCTGCACGTGGGGACTCCACCTGTGTGTCGCAGCCCAGCTCACGGTTGTCGTCCTGGGCTGAGATCCAGGGGGTCGACCTGCGCTGCACCGTGCGGCCCGGCCGAGGTAGGCTGTTAAACTTGGAATAGTCAGTGGGGTTCCCAGTGCCTCCAAATAGCTCCAGGTATCCTTGGAGTTCACGGTCTGCTACGGAGGTCATGGTGTGACGGTGGCGGCGGGCACTGGCGGAGCGTCCCATCGGGCTTTGCGGACTCTGAGACCTCTGCTGGAAGAAGTCAAGCAGGCCTTCCTTAGTGAGCATCCCCACGTCGCTCTCGCTGCTGCTGCGACTAAATCCGCTGCTCGGATCAGCACCCGACCAAGCAAAGCGCTTTTCCTCCAGCTCTCGCAGACGACGCAGTCTGGCTGCTTCCTTCAACTCGCGGTCCGTGTTGTCCTGAGAAAAAGAGGAAAAGTTAAAAATGTTTAGAGGCAGGCAGGAAGACAATTAAATGATGGTATTCTCAAAGTGAACTGGAAAGAAATGAACATTTCAAGCATCTTTTTACCTCGAAAATCACTCCTCTTAATGGATATTTCCCAGTTATTTTAACAGGAGTCTTACTTTCGTAGTTTTAGCTATGATGTATCATGCACAATGCTCTCCTATTTTAGCGGACTGTTTTTGTTGATGAAATCCACGCCCCTAGGACAGCACAGCACAGTGCTTTGGTTAAGGTGGCTCGGGTAAGGGAAGTTTAGGGTCCCCTGCTGGAGCATCTGCCCACGCAACCCGACACCAAATAAGCGGATGACGATGGATGGATGGATAACATGGTTTCTTTTAAGTGCCCATATTATGTAAAAAAAACACTTTTTCTGGGATTTGGGGTGTTATTTTGTGTCTCTGGTGCTTCCACACGCATAAAAACGTTGAAAAAACAAACATCCATGCTGTTTTGAGTGAGATACGGGTTTCTGAATGTGTCCTGCCTTCAGTCCCCGGTGAGCTGTTCAAAACCGGCAGGGCTTTTTACGTAACTACCTGAGACGAGGGGCCTAGGGGGCTAACCGTTAGCATGCTAGCTTGTTCTCAATGGCAAAACACTGCTATAACGCACACAAATTCACCCTAATCTACAAAATAAATGGTATAGAACTACTTCCATGTCCCTGTTCTGCAGGTATTCCACGCAAAGTTGGAAGTGTGCCCTCATTTAGAAGAAGTCTCCTAAAGGCTAATCCTGCCTTGTACAGGCTGAAGTTGCAGAAACAGCTAGCTAGCTCATGTAGTCCTTACCTAGCTACTGCGCATGTGCGCCTGCCAACAAAGATGTTACAGAAGTTGCGAGGTCTCACTCTGGAGCTAAAACAGAGACCTGAACACACAGGGTGAAAAGAGGAGCTGCAGCAATGGGCAGTACAACAAAAATATGGTGTTTTTTGAAAATTAAACCATGTAAACCTATTCTGATACAATCTCAAATTACAATTATGAACCTGAAAATGAGCATAATATGGGCGCTTTAAATCCTGTGTAATTGTCTCCTTGTGTTTCCTACCAGTCTGACTTCCTTTTTAGCAATGTTGATGTTTTCCCAGATCTCAGCAATCAACTTAGTGGGTTATTATTACCCAAGGGCATGAGGCTCAGTTGTTAAACTACAATTATTCTTTCATGAAAACTGACCTTGACAGCTTTCCTGAACTTGATGCAGAAGTCTTGAAAGATGCGGAAGCACTCGTCCAGCTTAAAGGTGTCCTTGTCTTCACACAAGAAGTCAATGAGAGCGTTCCCCTCTTTGCGCAGATCCAGCCTGCGTCTCTTCAGGTCCTGAAGCGTCTGTGATGAACTCTGAGACGTCAGACACATACATTTTTTATTATTACACTTTAATGGCTGTCATTATCAATAGCACTTGAGTCAGCAGCACCAGGAATGTACAGTGGCCTGGATCCAACGTTCTGTATGTGTGTATATAACGTATTATACAACTACTGCTGCTGCTTCACCTGCAGAAAGGGCTCCAGCTGCTGCACTAGCTCCCGGTCTCCTTGAACTTTCTCCTCCAGGGATTTAATCCGAACATATAAGGAGGAAAACTCCACCTCGATGTTTTCCACTGAGATTCTACATGAAAACATTACAGCAGACAGATTCAGATCAGGAAAATGTGCTTAGAAACCATTTTGGTGATAGCATACACAATAATCATTTTGTCCTCATAATACTGCTGAGCATGACAACCCCTGACAGCATTTTGTTGAATGCACTGCCTGACTGTCATCTGTTAAAGGTGGACGATAGGATCGCTGTGAGAAATGCTTTCAAATATCCTGAGAGAGAGAGGGAGGGAGGGGTAATCTTGGCTCTCTGGTGCAGGAGCTGCACTGTCTCCACACCGAGATGACCTTGTCAAGCTGACAGAGCCTGACAGCCAGCAGCATCACACTGCGTTCTGAACAGGACTCTCAAACATGACTCTCAAAGTACTGCACTTAAGTGAGATGTCATCCTGAGTAATGAGGCTGAATGTTGTTGTCAATTCAGCAATACAAATCTATATACAATGTTATAACCTCAGTTTGATCAAAGGGTTGTTTACACTTTTGGTCATTTACAGAACACAGAAATTAAACATGGAAGTACTACATACATAAAATTCATTTATGACTAGTTTTCAGAGGCCACTGCATTTGGAGTTATTATAGTATATGAAGCTGTTACAGTAGTCCTCACTCTTTTTAAATGTGATGGCTGGAGGACCAGTAGTACTGTCAGCAAATCACAGTTTTTAAGCAATGCTACAACCCCCCCCCACCCCCATTTTCAGTGGTGGAAGCTCTGGAAACCAAATTAGGTTTGGTGAAACTGAACAACCTTTGGTGCGAAAAAGATTCCTTCCAGCCTGCTTCATACCACCATTCCCAACTTCACAGTTAAGATACAAGTGCACTGACAAATTAACGCCACGTTTTTTTAGGGCGGTAAATGCTGAAAAGTTTACCTGGATGCACTCTGGACATCCTGAAGTTTCTCTGTAAACTTGAGCAGCTTCTCGTCTTTTTTCTTTGCCTCCTGTGTGAAGAGACACATCATTCAATTTATATCCAATTAGTTTGTTGCTGATCATGATGAAGTGGCATCATTGCAGTGTGAAGGACCACTGTCTGTTGTTTGATTATGTAAGTGCTTGGCCAGCCTCTCTTGGCTCTTTTCTGTTTCCTGTCACCATCTGCTCTCCAACCGCCATCCTGTAGTCTGTTTACTCAAGCACCACTGCTGTGAATGATTTATACAAAACTAAATCCTTTTGGCTGACAAGAGACTGCCTCTTATTGGACTGAAACATGTGCCTGACAATATCTATCTTTTATTATTATTTCACACAGTTGAAGTTTTGCGTGATTTACCTGCAGTAATCATGATAGACCAAAGACTTCCTGGATGAAATCGGTGTCTAGTTATCCTAGAGATACCTGAGCAATGTCTCCAAAAAGTTCCTATAGTACAGTAAAAATTCATAGTATCTCAGATAAAATACGCATTCAGTACATTTAATTCTTCACATGTGGAAAGAGTTCCAAATATGCACAAGACAAGTTTATATTATAAACACACACACACACACACACACACACACACACACACACACACACACACACACACACACACACACACACACACACACACACACACACACACACACACACACACACACACACACACACACACAGACACACAGTGAGGAAAATAAGTATTTGAACACCCTGCTATTTTGCAAGTTCTCCCACTTGGAAATCATGGAGGGGTCTGAAATTGTCATCGTAGGTGCATGTCCACTGTGAGAGACATAATCTAAAAACAAAAATCCAGAAATCACAATGTATGATTTTTTTAACTATTTATTTGTATGATACAGCTGCAAATAAGTATTTTAACACCTGTCTATCAGCTAGAATTCTGACCCTCAAAGACCTGTTAGTCTGCCTTTAAAATGTCCACCTCCACTCCATTTATTATCCTAAATTAGATGCACTTGTTTGAGGTCGTTAGCTGCATAAAGACACCTGTCCACCCCATACAATCAGTAAGAATCCTACTACTAACATGGCCAAGACCAAAGAGCTGTCCAAAGACACTAGAGACAAAATTGTACACCTCCACAAGGCTGGAAAGGGCTACGGGGAAATTGCCAAGCAGCTTGGTGAAAAAAGGTCCACTGTTGGAGCAATCATTAGAAAATGGAAGAAGCTAAACATGACTGTCAATCTCCCTCGGACTGGGGCTCCATGCAAGATCTCACCTCGTGGGGTCTCAATGATCCTAAGAAAGGTGAGAAATCAGCCCAGGACTACACGGGAGGAGCTGGTCAATGACCTGAAAAGAGCTGGGACCACCGTTTCCAAGGTAACTGTTGGTAATACACTAAGACGTCATGGTTTGAAATCATGCATGGCACGGAAGGTTCCCCTGCTTAAACCAGCACATGTCATTGCCCGTCTTAAGTTTGCCAATGACCATTTGGATGATCCAGAGGAGTCATGGGAGAAAGTCATGTGGTCAGATGAGACCAAAATAGAACTTTTTGGTCATAATTCCACTAACCGTGTTTGGAGGAAGAAGAATGATGAGTACCATCCCAAGAACACCATCCCTACTGTGAAGCATGGGGGTGGTAGCATCATGCTTTGGGGTGTTTTTCTGCACATGGGACAGGGCGACTGCACTGTATTAAGGAGAGGATGACCGGGGCCATGTATTGCGAGATTTTGGGGAACAACCTCCTTCCCTCAGTTAGAGCATTGAAGATGGGTCGAGGCTGGGTCTTCCAACATGACAATGACCCGAAGCACACAGCCAGGATAACCAAGGAGTGGCTCTGTAAGAAGCATATCAAGGTTCTGGCGTGGCCTAGCCAGTCTCCAGACCTAAACCCAATAGAGAATCTTTGGAGGGAGCTCAAACTCCGTGTTTCTCAGCGACAGCCCAGAAACCTGACTGATCTAGAGAAGATCTGTGTGGAGGAGTGGGCCAAACTCCCTCCTGCAGTGTGTGCAAACCTGGTGAAAAACTACAGGAAATGTTTGACCTCTGTAATTGCAAACAAAGGCTACTGTACCAAATATTAACATTGATTTTCTCAGGTGTTCAAATACTTATTTGCAGCTGTATCATACAAATAAATAGTTAAAACATCATACATTGTGATTTCTGGATTTTTGTTTTTAGATTATGTCTCTCACAGTGGACATGCACCTACGAGGACAATTTCAGACCCCTCCATGATTTCCAAGTGGGAGAACCTGCAAAATAGCAGGGTGTTCAAATACTTATTTTCCTCACTATATATATATATATATATATATATATATATATATATATATATATATATATATATATATATATATATATATATATACGAATAAGTTATTCTTATATACAGTAGAGATTTGACTTAATGCAACCCAATAAGGAACCCAGCAACAAACGGTAGCCATGTGAAGCTTTCAACTTTCAATTTTATGCTGACATTGTGTCAGAGAAGTTTTGACAGGGTCATTTTTCTGATGCCCACTTTGCTGCGTTGATTACATACGATAGTACAGCTCCTAATGGTAATGTGTGCATCATATTGTAACTGAAGCCTTCACTAACCATGGCAACAAAGTGCAGCAGGTTCATCCCGGGTTTGTTGGCCTTGGTGTCGGCCAATGAGAGGAGGGAAGACAGCTTGAAGCCCACAGCGTTGCCTGCGTAGCCGCCCTGTGAACCGCAGAGGGACAGAAACATATCAAAATGTTGAAGGATAAGGCTGGGGATATTCTATATTTGCCTAATTAACAAATCCTAGGAAAAGACCAAAACCAACAATGAACTGATCTGCAAGTATAGCCTAAACCTGGAATTATAAAAGGAATCGTTTTAGGAAATATCACTCTTTTTGTCTGTACACCAATTATAAAGCTAGAGCAAGCTTAGCTTAGCATGGAGACTAGAGACAGGGGGAAACAGCTAGCCTGGCTCTGTCTAAAGTCAGAAAAATCACCCTACCAGCACCTCAACAAAATAAAACAAACTAGAGCACAACATGTTTTTAAGCCAACTGTCTCCAAGATCTAGCTTTATGATTGATGTACAGATATGAAAGTTGCCTCAATATTCTTATCTAACTCCCGGCAAAGAAAGTGAATAAGCGTGTTTCCCAAAAATGTCCAGCTATTACTTTAAATATGAAGCTTCAGCCAGGAGACGGTAAGCGTAGCACAAAGGTCAGTTAAGAAATAGTCCAGCGAGCTTCCGTGAAGCAGCAAATTGTTGATTTTAGGCTTCAGTTTTTGTGTCAATTAAAAAAACAAAATACAATGTGCTCATTAATGAACTTCAGAGGTGCTGGCTGAACCATGCTAGCTGTTTCCCCCTGTTTCCTGTCTTCTTCCTAAGCTAAGGATGCACGATTTACTCCTGTTGTCAATTGTCAAAAACTACATTGCCCAGCTGGTTAAGGAAATTACGTATAGTCTTTTGTCTTTTAAATTAACCAATATATTTGTTTAATTTAAGATGTATGTCCTCGGTAGGAATGAAAAGGCTAGGGGCACAGTGTCACCAAAATAACATTGTTATTAGTTTTTGTCGTTGGAAATGGAAATGTATAAAATAATGCCAGCCAGATTAGATATGAAAGTGATGTTAATGTATTAAGTGAACATAACCGATGCACTCACAGCGTTCATGATGTTTCCGGCTTGCAGCACCAGATGCAGAATGGCATGAAGCTCCTCGCAGCTCATCAGCTCTATAGGATGAGATCAATATAAACTCAGTTAAGAGAATCAAGAGCAGATCACAGGCGCCCATTACACACTACTTCACTTTCATTTACCAGCACCACCACACAGAACAACTGTCAGCAGTAAGAATGACATCCTACTTTATAGAAAGTTACCAGAAATGTATTTTTGCATTTTAGACCAGCTGCCCTTTTAGTCTCAGAGTAAGGGTAAATGTTACATACTGTTGAAAGTTTCAATTAAATGGTGTCACTAAAGTTCAACTTTATGTGTCCCATGCAGTGTTTAACTGATGGCTCTGCAATGCAGTGAAAAGGTCAGGGTACTGTAGAAGAGGGTTTAAGAAAAATCCAATAAACCACAGAGGCAAGACAGTGTGACTCAGCTAAAATGACACAGGCTCAAATGATGGTTGCAAAAGAAGCAACTTTTCATCAAACCCTATCATCGGGTATAGGCTACATTGGTTTGCCAAATGAAGCTTAGCGAAAGTTCCATCAGGAAGACTCCTTTTATACATGTATTCATTCCCAAATCTCTCTGCCTCTCTCTCTTTTTTCAGCTTCTATTCTGTGGGCATTCACTCTAAAGGCAGCTACACACAGAGCCGACGGCCAACCGTCGGCAGAAAAGGCAGTTGGACTGATCAGTCTCCCCAAGTTGGTAAAAAAAATGCCTCGGAACACACCAAAGCGACGAGGCGTAATACGTCTCCATAACAGCAGGCGGCGCTAATCTGTATTGTCACCCAAAAAATGAAAACCGGCAGCTGATTGGACGAATGCGTCACGTGGGTCTGGCTGCTGCTTCCGGATTTTGGATTTTCCAACTGGCCATTAATGGCGACTCATTCAGAATACGATCTCATATTGTACTAAAATAGTTCACCGAAACGTGTTTCTGAAAATATTTTAAGTGAGAAATAGGCCGTGCAGTTGCTGAATCGGTCTTCATTTTAGATCAACAAAGGTCAGTTTGAAAGATTTTTGTCAGATTTTGAGAGGCTTAGTCACGGTCATTCCGCTTGCCGTTTCCGACCCCCGACTGCCCTGTCTCCGACTGAGCATGTCAGGTCGGCCAAAATGAAGGCCGACAGCTCCTCCAATGGACAACTCGAGTCACTGACCTCGCCAGACTGTCCAACGGCCGATTATCGGCCCAGTGTGTAACTGCCTTTAGTAGTCCGACAAGATTTTGCCGCGATCTCTCTTAGCCAATTGTATTGTTCCTGTCAAACTGTTCGCCTCTCTGCTGCTGTCGATTATTTATGTAATTTCAGTACGAACTGATGCGACCCTCCTTTACCCCTTCACCGCCATTCTTCATCATATAGGCACTCAGTCCCCGGGCGAACATCCTGAACTAATCACAGCATCACTACCCCCTAAATATACTAGGACAGGATAGTCTAAGCGCCAAAGACTCTTCTCAAAACTCTATGCAAAAATTATAGTTTACTCTAAATGAAGTCTCTCCTTAATGAAATACCTGCTAAATGAATGGCACTCCTACCAGCCTTAGCTGTACTTTGTGTTTACTGCTAATATTGTTAGCATGCTAACACAGTAAACATTATCTGCATACGTTATCTGCCATGTTGCCATGCTAATGTTACAGCCTCACAGAGCCACTAGCATTACTGTAGACTGTCTTAGTCTTGTCACGGTCATGTTTAATGTGAATTTGACAGGAAACCATTAAAAACGGCACAACTTTCTGTTGCTGTCATTCCGTAGCAAGACTGATAAAGGCTGAGTATCAACTTTTGCAAACTTTTATGGCAAATTTCCTAATTTAAATAATGTATTATTTATAGATTTAGAAAATCAACAGTATATGATGACACAGCCTTGTCTTTCCATTCTGCCCCCACATCACCATATCTCAGGTGACACATTTCCACTTCTTGTGCAGCACCCCTGACTGCTCAAATATCTGGGTCACCTGTCAACTCTGTGTGTGTGTGTGTGTGTGTGTGTGTGTGTGTGTGTGTGTGTGTGTGTGTGTGTGTGTGTGTGTGTAGGCAGCAGAGCCCGTGTGTTATTACCTTTAGTGGCGACGCGGACGACATCGATCTCACGGCTCATTAGAGCACAGGAAGGAAAGAACTCTTCGCGGAGGACTATGGCCTCGATCCGAACCTCGAACCTGTCGGGAGACAGAGCAAAGAGCGGTTAAATCTGTGATCTGAAGGGACTTGTTGAGGTTCTGCCGAGAAGCTTAAACATTATTTTTCAAATGTTTCAGGATAGCGGACGGGGAAACAGGAGGGATTGTTGGTGGTAAATAACTTTATTCTAGGCTGAGTGGCAGTGGGAGCTGATGGATGCACCTCTAGAGTCCGGATCGGGCGAATTTTTCTATCCAAGCCCGGCCCACGTCCGACAGAGCAGTAACCGAACCCGGCCCGAGCCCGACAGGCATTAAGATATTTATGTCCGAGCCCGACACAGTTAAAATCTCATTTTTTTCCTCATACTAATGACACATGTATGTTTGTTTATGTGGAAAGCTCGCTTTTATTAAGCAACTGTAAGAAGGCATTAGGAAATATCAACAGATGAGCGCATCAGCGCACACGGGGCAACAAGCGCACGTTAATAAGCTGTTTAATTTAAAATGTTCAATGTGTTAACCTTTCCTGCTTGCTTCGATTCCGACCGTGATCAGAAAACCAGGGGAGACTGGTTACCTCCAGGGCCGACGTTATAAATGAATAACGTCGGGGTTAAAATCCTGTTTCTGGTGAGCAGATGAATGAACTTGGCTTTCAGTCTGGAGATTATCTCAAACACCACACACACTGTGTACAAAACTTAAACTTATTCCACCAACTCTGCTCCGGTCGCATCCACACACACACACACACACACACACACACACACACACCTCTCTTAAAGGGACCGTTAGCACCATTTTACAACAAATGCCTTATCGCGATGATGTGACCGAGCCCGAACATCATTTCTAAATATCTGTCTGCACCCGGGCCGGCCCGTTTGGTACCGTCGGGTCCTGTTGGGCTTGGGTCGGGTATCCATGCCTTATGCACCTCCAGATAGTCATGAGTCAGTAAAGTTACTTCATTTAATACTAGCGTAGTATTTTGTTTTATACAGTCATTGCATTACTTCTCCATCATACCCCCAATAGTGATCGCCTCATCTCCATTACACTAATTCTACTTTAATGTCTAATCACCCAGTGTTGTTGCAGAAAAGAAAGTTTGGTAAAAAGACCAAAACAAATTTCATAAATGTGAAAACGTTTAGCTGAATTAACTATAAATAATATGTGAGACTCAGATCTTTGCAGCTAGGGTGATTTTAAAACTTTGGGAAGAGAATGCAGATGTCAATCACCCAATCTTTGCTAACGCTGGTGCATTACAGTTTAAATGGTCAGTTAATGTGCATTTGTCCCAGAATAATGAATCGATACAAACGCAACACTTTTATAGGAACACGTGTGAATGAGGAGAGCGGTTCACTGGAATGGGAATCCATCCTCACAAAATGATACAGGACCAACCCTTTCTTCTTTCACTGACTGTCAAATTAGTGACTTCACATTTCCCTTTGACTGAAACTACACTATGTACACACCATTGAAATGAACTTACCGAGGCACCTGGATCAAATGGAACATAAAGGAATCAACCAGTGTCAGCTTGTCCGGGTCTCCTTTAAACGCCTGAAGTTTCTTGATCTGTTGGGGGGGGGGGGGGGGGGGGGGAGGAATAGAGAGAGGAAGCTCAGCAGGCTCTATTGTTTTCGATCTACATTCACTGTCTTTTATCATCAGTTTTGGTCTTTGATTCAAAAACTAAAAGCCACATAGACATTCATAAACACAGACCTCCTCTACGTCAGGCAGGAGCTTCAGCAGGTCTCTGAGCAGCTCTGCTCCATAAGGCTTTCCTTCTCCTTGTCGTATGTCTTCAACAATGGAGCGGTTGGACCTGAAACACAAACCATTCATTTCAATATAACTTAATGATAAATAGCACAGGTGCTCTATTATAAAGCCCCCCCATGTTTTTTTTTTTTTTAAAAAGGCACTGAATCCAACTGCTACCCACAGAGTCAGAAGTCCCTGTCAGGATAAACAAACCCAAAAATACTTACAGTGAAAATATTCAACTGTATTTCATTGCTCATTTCTTCACATGACATTCCCAATTTAACACATATTCTTGATCATGTCTTCTTACACCCAAGTCTGTAATACTGCAACACAATTACATCACTGCTATAAAAGAAGACTATTATAAAGCCTTCATGGACAATATCCAGTAAGTTGACACCTTACAATATGATGTAACCCGGCACAGTAGTTCTGTAATAAGTATCCCCTTATGAGGCTTTTAATATGCCAATATAATCACGTACATGTTTATTTAACTTTTAAGGCCACAGTTAGAGTTGTAAACTGGAACAGAATGAAAACTTGTTTGTTACTATATACACTCACCTAAAGGACTATTAGGAATACCTGTTACATTTCTCATTAATGCAATTATCTAATCAACCAATCACATGGCAACTGCTTCAATGCATTTAGGGCTGTGGTCCTGGTCACGACAACCTCCTGAACTCCAAACTGAATGTCAGAATGAGAAAGAAAGGTGATATAAGCAACTTTGAGCATGGCAGGGTTGTTGATGCCAGACGAGCTGGTCTGAGTATTTCATTAATACTGGGATTTTCACGCACAACCATTTCGAGAGTTTAGGGTTTACAAAGAATGGTCTGAAAAACCTTGAAAATGCCTTGCTGATGCTAGAGGTCAGAGGAGAATGGGCCGACTGATTCAAGCTGATAGAAGATCAACTTTGACTCAAATAACCTCTCGTTACAACCGAGGTATGCAGTAAAGCATTTGTGAAGCCACAACATGCACAACCTTGAGGTGGATGGGCTACACCAGCAGAAGACCCCACCGGGTACCACTCATCTCCACTAAAAATAGGAAAATGAGGCTACAATTTGCATGAGCTCACAAAAATTGGACAGTTGAAGACTGTAAAAATGTTGCTTGGTCTGAGTCTCAATTTCTGTTGAAACGTTCAATTGGTAGAGTCAGAATTTGGCGTAAACAGAATGAGAACATGGATCTGTCATGCCTTGTTACCACTGGGCAGGCTGCTGGTGGTGGTGGCGGTGGTGTAATGGTGTGGGGGATGCTATCCTATCAATATGGGCCAACGTTTCTAAAGAATGCATCCAGCACCTTGTTGAATCAATGCCACAAAGAATTAAGGCAGTTCTGAAGGCGAAAGGGGGTCAAACACGGTATTAGTAGGGTGTTCCTAATGATCCTTTAGGTGAGTGTAAGAGGCTCATGTTGTGTGTGTGTTTTTTAGCTTAAATGTATGGATTGCTGCATGATTAAATCTGCTCTTTGAAATGGTGTTGTGAAAACTGACAAAGCATTTGTAAAGAGAGGGATCTCTTTAAAAAAAAATAAAAACTCAAAGCCTTTGTTATAAAAACGTAACGAGAGGAGTCAACTACAAGTTGCGCTGTGTGTGTGCTGCTGGTTAACTGAAGCTAAACATATAATTTTGTAGAATTGTTTTTATATATTTTAAATTGGTATTATTTTCTCTTTCTGTAACTGTCTTCCTTATTTTTTATATTATAGTAAGAAAACATGGATTTTACACTCAAAATAAACTTTCTTACTGAATTTATTCATTACATTTTGAAATCTGGGTGCATACGACATACGTATTTATTGAGTATGGTGTGGTGTTCTGTTATCTTCTCCATAGCAACAGCAGCTAAGGCTCATGAGTATTGTATATTTAGAGCCATTCAACACAGCAAATGGATAGTGATGACAAGTGGTTTCTCAGAAACAAGGTTAAAACAATTTAAACCGATGGCCACAACACAAACCTATAGTATCAGTAAATGATCCAGGAGACACGTGTTTGAGGATATCGTTCAAAGATTAAATGGAAATGGGAATTTACAGTGCTAAAAATAAACCTATGGAATCAGCAGCTTCTCCCACTTTGCAAATCTATTTCTGTGTTGCATATTGTTTTAACTTTTGGTTTTCTGTTACTATAGAAGAGTATCATGCTATATTTGCACCTAAATGTATTGAATGCTGAATGATGAAATTGATGAATTTATATTGTAAAAACTGGCTTAAAGCATTTACAAACCCAAGTAGGAGAGTGTGGAGGATCATACATAGGACAGAGGATAAATACATATTAGTTTAAAAGGCACACACATAAACAAACCCTATCTGTGATGAGGTCACTGCTCATACTGAGTGCAGTATGGCTGACAGTCAAATGTCATTAAAATACAGTGGGGAGCCATGCAAATACACCACCATGCAAAAAAATACCTAGCACACTTTGTCTACTCTGCTCCAGACGACTTAATGCTGAGCCCGGGTCAAACACATCTTGAGATTTCCTCAACCAATGCATGTTGAACTAAGAAAGCCAATTAAAATAACTGACTCATATTTTGACCCTAATCTCTCTCAGTTACAAAGGATTTTCATGTATTTTTTTTTCCTCAGTCAGGCACTAAAACAAAATTAAAGTGAGAATGTTTGTCAGTGTCACTCATATCTCTGAGACAACTGCGTAACCAGCTAAAACACACTGTAGTCAAATGTGGTACATGAAGTTGGATAACAACAGTTAAGTGTTCGGTCTAATTCCCTTTCTCCCGAGTCTCAAATTACATTGGGATCAATCGTGTTTTCCCAAGTGTTCTTTAGCCATAGAGAAAACTGTGTGATCACTGCCCTGCACATTTAATGGCCAAATAAATATCTCTCTCTCCTCAGGACTGTGTGGCCACAAGCCAACAAAAAGTTTGATAGAGCCTGCCAAATTGTACATACATTCATCACCATACTTCCCATACTTCCTCCTAGATATTTTGTACTCATTCTTCACTGTTGTGGCCTCAAAATCTAACACAATAACATTTCAAAAACAGAAATATCATGAGTATACTCTATCTGCAGACAGGTGACAAATTAAGGAAAAACATGGATAAATGAGTGGAGAAACCACTTCACGGTCACCAGCTCTCATCTCAATAAGTAGCTGTGGGATATCAGAACCCATTGTTTTCTATGCAAGGCCACCCACCAGCAGTGTGACAGTGCAACACCTGAAATTGCTCAACATCCTCCTGGATCCATTCTTCATATGCTTACAATCCATCTATAATTTGTCATCCCGATTGTCCATACTGTAATTTTACTATGTTGGTCTATTCTGTACATACGACATCTACTGCATGTCTGTCTACCTGACAGAGGGATCTCTCCTCAGTTGCTCTTCCTTTTCCTCACCCAAATCGAAATGTTACGAACAGAGGGTGTCGTATGCTGTACAGATTGGAAAGCCCCTTGAGGCAAATTTGTGATATTGGGCTATATAAATAAAATTGACTTGACTAAAAGATGTCTGCTTAGGTTATCTTTGGCGGCACGGATGGTGAAAAGCGGTAATTGCAGGTTTAGTTTGGGATCTAATTTCCCAGAGATCTAAACAGTGTGACGTCAGTCAGTTGGCAGTTGAAGAGCTAGTCTGTTGCGTTAGCTCTACCTACCCTCTCTGGCGAAGCAACCATTGCTGGGTGATGTAAAACACGTCACTAACTGTGCGCCGCTTGTGATTTTTCACTGGGAATGTCACCACAGACACCCAGTTCATAATCCTGCAAATACATAGGCTCAATCACCATTGTGTTACCTTATTCGGAGATAGAGTGATTTAACAGCTATTATTTCAATGAAAATCTTCAAGATTATTACTTTAAGTGGGAAGCAGAACAGTGGTACATCCCGACAAATTGATAATGTGCACTCACTTTTACAATGACATTTCGGTGCTCAGACCGTCACCAAGTATACATTGATGAACTAGAAGGGCATTCGGAGAGTGCAGACCTCCGCCAAGGTATGCCCTATCTCACAACGTTAATGCAGTGGGAATGATTCAGATACCACATGAATGCAGCACAAATGCCCTCGCAATGCTAACAAAAGTGAAAAATAATCTGTGTATCTTCCTGGTGATTCTGATCTGCTCTCAAATATATTGGGTTCTTCCTCAGCCCATGCTACACCCTTCCGCTAAGTTTCATGAACATTGGGCCAGTAGTTTTTCCTGTAATCCTGCGGACAAACAAACAAACGGGCAAACTGAGGTGAAGTCATTACCTCCTTGGCGGAGGTAATAAAGTGAGGACAAGTGAACGACAGAGTGTGCTGGATGTTCTTTCACAGTCACAGTTTATGATCTGACTGGACCCGCCAGTCCAATCAGTGCTATTTCCCATTATCGATGTGTCAACTCTACATAAAAGCAAAAGTGATGTCATCCCATTTGCTCCTCAGGACAGCACAACCCAGCAACTGTACCTTGACTACTTTATCTGCCTGCATGATGCATCTTTGGTCATCAACTGACACGCAGGAAATGACACAAAGCCACACAGGGCGGTCTTTTAAAACGCACTCTCCACCATCATCATCATAGCACCACCAAATGAGGGAATATCAAGTTTAGACTCCAGAGACTTAGAGAATCTATAACAAGGAGCATCAAAGCTGGAGGCTTTGGAGGCTTACTAAGACATTTCCTCTTTCATGTTTGTGCTTTAATTTGTCACATACTCCACTGCAGCTCTTCTCTCAGGTAGTGAAGCAGGTGGAAGACTTACTTCTTGAACTGCTTCAGGAAAATGCCCACATTCATCCCTCTCTTGGAGTCAAGGATGCTGATCTGAAAACAGATAAAAGCAGTGATACATGAATGTGCTGTGTTTGGGTAATGTACCCACAGCCCCCCACACTTCTTCTAACAACTCCTGGTTGTTGTTGCTTGTGTTACCTATAGAACAGGCCCCAACCACCACCTATAGTCGCCCTATGGGACACTGAAATTCCACCGGGCCACACTTGGCTCACGTCTCCTTCATTAACGATGGCTCGTACTGCCTTCCTTTAACAGGTGACCGCACAGTATGTACATTTTTTAAAAAGGCTCCCTCACAAGACCTAATTAGAGCTTTTAAATAGCAATTATAAACGTCTGTGGTTTGAATGAAAGACGGTGAGTACAGGTGAGGTGGGGGATAGCCAAGTAAAGCAATTCAATTTAAATGTAATCAACTTCTACATACCCAAAGATATAATGTAATGTAATATAGTGCTAAAATAATTAGTTGATCGACAGAACACTGATCGGCAAAACAATATCGATAATCAACTGATTCCAGCTTCCAGATTCCATTGTGAAGATTTGCTGCTTTTCTGTTTGATATCCTTAGAAATGGAATAACTTTGGGTTTCAGATTGTTGGTCTTTGAGGACAACATCTCGGACAGTGAGAACCTGTGATCAGCATTTGTCACATTTTATAGACTACACAATTAATGAATAATTGATTAATTGAAAGTGAAAGCTGTTTGCAGCCATAATATAATTATATAGTGTGCCCTTGTGACCATGATAATAACGTACGGTTTGGGACAATATATCTCATAAATATGTAACACACAACGATTAGCAAGTAGAGATACAGCATGCTTCTGTGTGCACAAATGGTGGCATTCTCTCAAACTCCCAAATGAGTGTTTAGTAACTTTAAGTCACTTTAAGGTTTGACCAGCTGCAGTCAGCTTATCGTGGGGACACAGAGGTGAGTTATTCTGGAACATGAGTCTCCCTACGCCTCACGCAGGTTTTGCTTTACAGTTCACATTTTAATTTACAGGAGTCCATAATGACGCAAGTGTGCTTTTGTTCTGTTTATGAACACAACTCATTTCCTACACTCAAAGAAAAGCTGTAACTGAGCACTGTAACCTAACTCGTCCCTGCAGGGATATCCTAATACAGTGGGAGCGGGGTAGAGTTATACACTCTAGCATTGTATGGTTATGAATCTGGGACTTTCTGATCCGGTCAGTGGTGTGCTCAGGACCTGACGTAACCAGCACGTCTTGCACAGGTTTCCAAAAACAATGGCAGTGAATGTAGGAGTTTGGTATCAGGACTCCGTATTTCTAAACTTGTGTATTTTCTGAATCTGAGATTTGTAATGACAGCATCAGAGAATAAAAAAAGAATATAGTCACAACAATCTAATATTTTTCATTTAAAAATCTTTCAGTTGGCAGAACTTTATAAGGTAAGATTCAGGCCTGAATCTTGACTGTGACTGACAGTGTGCAAGACTTTACGCACTTTACCGAGCTTTTAAGAGTCATTAAGACTGAATGGTGAGCAAAACCTTTTGTGAATTTCTTATTTACTTTTTGAAATAAGATTAAAAATATAAACCCTAAATCTGTAACACACGTTCCTCGGGTTGAGCACGTAAAAAGTTGGGGGGAAAAGAATCAGCACACAACACAAATTAGGGCACCTTTGAATCCCATAATACTCTCTTTGGTCCAAATTAAATCCAGGGAATTAGTTCCCAGACATGGGCCACTTTAACTTTAAGAAGATTTATATATAATCACTGTGTCAGCACTCTAAACTCCACCATCACCTGTCTTCTTTGTTAAAAGAAACTTTTTTTTCCAGTGTTGCAAGTTGCAAATATGTCAACCGCTCACCTCATCCTTGCTGCTCTCCTTGAAGGAGCGAGACCTGGAGATACGAGTTGAGGTTCCGGCGGCTGGTGGCGCCCCACGTACGCCCGTCACTGCCTCCTCCTGCTGCCCGAACAGCTCCTCCACGGAGCGAACATCGATCTGGTACTGCTGCTGCCGCACCACCTGCGTCCAGATGTTGGGCTTCCCGCGCACCTTCTCCTCCGGTATCGGCTTCCAGAAGAAGCTGCGGACGCGGCGCTTCTTCTTGGCGTTGTGGCTGGTGGACGTAGACTCTGAGGGTGGGAGGGGCGGGGGTGCCCCCGGGGGCGGGGGCGGCAGGGGGGGAGGTGGGGGAGCTTCATGCTTAGAGGTGTCGGGGGCATCAGCGAGGGAAGGTAGGGTGGCGTGAGTGTGCCCAGACATAGAGGATGGGTCAGAGGTGGTGATGGAGGAAGTGGTGCTGCTGCAGCTCTTTGGCTCATTGGTTGAGGATGGACAACTCATAACAAGCATTACAGGGATAATCAGTCGGCATATGGGCTCTATGCTGAGATAGTGCACACACTGAAATTATCTGATCAGTAGTTCCACTTTTTCAAAATGATTTCCAAATTATTTTCTTCTTTTTTTTTTTTTTTTTTTTTTTTTTTTAGGTGCGTCAATACGCTTTGAAGAACATCAAAATGCTGCAGCGTACGTCCCCTCACTGCTGGAAGAAGGTAGGCGTCCCTTCATCTGGCCACAATGAAGGGAGCACGTCCTTTGATTCCGTCCATCTCCGTCACTCAGCTGGTCGCCCATCGTGCTGAGCCGGGCCTTTGAAGGTTACCTCCCAGAGGGAGAGGGCGGGCAGCGGCGATGGCCATGGACCTTCGAGAGCAACAAAAAACAACACGGGACAGGATTATACAGAGGTAGTCATGCGTCGTGTGTTGTCACGGACAATCTGAAATTAAGGGGTGCAACAGATCAAAAGAGAAGGGGTTCCCAGTCAAAGGGGCTCACAATGAGGGAAATGGCAAATCCGATTTTTTCTGTTTTTGAAGGGCTTTGAAGTCAGGCTCTGGGGTGTGTAATGGTCAGAGACATTACACCCATAGCTTAGCTTCTGTTACGCAGTCTGGTATCATTTTCATTCTTAAGCAGTTCTCATGTAGCGGGACACTAAAAAAGATAACAAGTGGTTGCAGGTTAGAACAAATAGTCTGTCATGTGTTATGTAGTGGTAGAGGTTCTCTACGGCTCTCGCATCAGGCGGACATTCATTAGGCCTCATGAGAAAAGTGAATTTGTCAAATAAATAAATAAATAAATAAATAAGTGTGTCTGATGGTCTGTTTAATTACTTCTGGCTGCCAACTCTTCATTGTTAATCCAATTAATTCTATTCATTTAATTTTCTTGAGACAGTAGGCCTATATGATGAACTCCAGTTAAAATCAACCATTACTAAAATTCAATCAGGCACACTTCCTGATTTTAATCAGAGGAACAGACTGTAGTTTTATGGAAAACAACCGGCAGTCTGATGTATTCAGATCACAATCACCTGTTGCCATAGGGAAGAGCCTGTCGCGTAACGCCATTAACAAAACAACACAGTGCGCCAGAAAAAAAGTTGAGATTGGGCAAAGTTTGTCAGATAACAAAGCTTAAGTTAATATTTAAACTGGCTTAACCCTGGCTGGGAGGATTTTGATAATTCATTAATTGTTGAAGTTATTTTTCAAGCAAAAAATGCCACATTTTCCCTGATTCCAGCTTCTCATTTGTGAGGATTTGCTGCCTTTCTTAGTCTTATATGAGAGTAAATGAAATAGCTTTGGATTTTGGAGGATTCCATAGAAAAAGTAAGACATTTGATGACATCATTGTAGGCTTAAGGAAATTGTGTTGGGCATTTTTCATTTTGTAGACCAAACAATTAAAGATTTATTTATTCAACAATTATTAAATAATCGTTAGTTACATTGGACAATATTTTTTTTTTTTAGACTACTTTAGTTTTGAAACAACAATTTTTCAAAAACACCAGAGGATAACTTATTTAACACATAAGCCGTTAATAATAAAGTGGTAAATAAGTGTGGGAAAACCCAAAAAGTCTTCATTCTCTCTCTCTCTCTCTCTCTCTCTCTCTCTCTCTCTCTCTCTCTCTCTCTCTCTCTCTCTCTCTCTCTCTCTCTCTCTCTCTCTCTCTCTCTCTCTCTCTCTCTCTCTCTCTCTCTCTCTCTCTCTCTCGTTTCAGACAACACATCACTCACTGCCACAGTTGACATGGCTACGGTGATCTGATACTCTTCATGGCCTAAACAAAGAAATGAATGGTGCTTCTGACAAAAAACAGGAGATAGATCAAAGGCATGCTGGTGGATGGGGGCAATAATTGCCTTCAGCACCTTAAGGAAAAATTTATTTGGCCGTTTTTTTTTCTCTTTGGGATGCATTCATATAAAAATAATAATAAATGCTTGGTATCAAACACTGTATCAGTGGCCACTTTCTGGTGATATATAGAATCAACTCTCTGCCTCTTATACAACTTAGTAACATTTTAGTGGTAATCCCATTAGTCAGCAGCCCTTTCCACCTGATACCTAGAGATTATGATTATTTTATAAAGAACACGTCACAAATGGCCTCATGTTGCCAACATCAGCCTGCACGCTTAGCTGTCCGGTTCTCAAAGCTGGACCACACCGTCACTCATGTCTAATTCATAAGACTGTGAGAACATCTGACCTCACGCCGAGTCATCTCCTTCTGTGGTGCGAAAAACGTGGCTACAATAGCAGATGGAGAAAACTCAGGAGCAAAAGAATTAAACTGTCTGCCGCCTTTTGTTGCTGTTATCTCTCTTTATTCTGTTAATAGCCATCTCAGCTAACATTTTGAGAATACATTTATTTGCTTTTTTCCAGAGTTAGATGAAAAGATCCATAACACTCTCATGTCTGTAACGTTACAGTAAATATGAAGCAACAGATGGAAGCGGTTAACTTAGATTAGCATACTGGAAACAGGGTGAAACAGCTAGCCTGGGTCTTTAGCACCCCTAAAGTTCACTAATTACACATTAATAAAATAAAGTCTTGAGACTCCACTAAGTCACTGCGCCTGGCCAAGAAATAGTCTGGCACAAAGGCCCGCATAAAACAACAAATTGATTTGAAAAATGTTTTTTCTACAGAAAAATATTACGATATTACGTGTTAATTGTATATTAAAAGGTGCTGCTAGGCAAAAGAAAGAGCAAAGCTAGCTCCGTCTTACAGGCTTCATGATAAGCTAAGCTAACCGTCTGCTAGCTTCATATTTGATGTACAGAGTGGTATCAATCTTGTCATCCAACTCTCTGCAAAGAAAGCGAATAAGCTTATTTATATTTCCAAAATGTCCAACTATTTCTTTAAATATGAAGCTAGAGCCAGGAGACGGTTAGCTAGCTTAGTATAAAGGGGAAAACAGTTAAAAATAGTCTAGAGAGCTCACGTAAAAACCAAAAATTGTTGATTTTATGCTTCAGTTTTTGTATGAATGAAACAAACAAAATATAACTCTCACCAAGAAAGCGAATGAGTGTCTTGTCATGGAATGTCAAACTAAACACGCACTTAAAGACAGCCTGCAGTTGTCCTGTCAGTTGTCACATTTGACCACTGTGCTAATGTGCTTAAGCTCCAGGTACATTAATCCTGCCTCTCTAAAGAAATCAGCTCTGTGACAGTGATTGGTTTGTGGGGTTTCACGTTAATTTAATTATATTTCAACCAAGCAACAACGCTGTAACTGACATACTTTGTCTCAGATGATTTACAGAGGAAACACACCTGTCAG
>CM042317.1:4955223-4962723 GCA_023566125.1 Zingel zingel | reverse complement strand
TAGATTATGTCTCTCACAGTGGACATGCACCTACGATGACAATTTCAGACCCCTCCATGATTTCCAAGTGGGAGAACCTGCAAAATAGCAGGGTGTTCAAATACTTATTTTCCTCACTGTATATACATATATATACATATATATATATACACACATATATATATATATATATACATACATATATATACATACATACATATATATATATATGTGTGTTTCTGTATCATGCAGCAGCTCAGTATGCTTTCTGGGACTCCCTGGATGAAAAGGACTACATGTCCACTTGGGATCTCTTTTCACAGCGCTGGCTTATCTCTCTGATTTCCATGTCCTGTTTACAATAGAGAGGACACACAATAGACGGAGTTGAACATATTCACACACACACACACACACACACACACACACACACACACACACACACACACACACACACACACACACACACACACACACACACACACACACACACACACACACACACACACACACACACACACACACACACACACACACACACACACACACACACACACACACACACACACACACACACACACACACTGCCCCAGCTACCCAGATACCAAAGACAAAGGGGTCGTGTTGCCAAAAACGGTCTTTTCACGCACAGAGGATATGAAATGACAGCTTTTAGGTGCGTCTAGCAAACAGAGCCAAACGTTTACAGTACAGCGGTTCTTGGCAACAGCAGAGGGAGGGACTGCAGTCCATCATTCAGATGTAGCAGAAGGTGACAGACTGCAGCAGCATCGCTAATGTACATCAAGCCATATAAATCTGGTCTGTTGCATAAATCACATTAAGCTTGCAGCCTCCTCCTCGGACAAAAATGTGCCTTAGACAAATACAACACATCACTTCTATGTAAATCTTTAACACCTCTATATAAATTGCTCTTCTAACAGCGTGTTATTCGGACAAAATGTGCTTAAGTAACAAACAAAATATTAAATGTCTGGTAAACTGCAGACCATTTATCACCTCGTGCCTCTGGTTGTGTAAGGCACCACAACAGAAAAAAAGTAGTCTAATTGGGAAACACTGTAGACAAGGAGCCTATTATTCAGCAAATCCTGGATTTATCAAAGATTTTCAAAGATTGAGCGCTTGGTACCGTTATGTCTGTATTTTCTGAGTGAACCCTGGCAGGACCTGACAGAGTAAATTATTCATGTCCCCATAAATAAAGTAACCCCTCTTCTAAACCAACTGCTGCTGTCCTGAGCAGATAGCGACTCAAACGGTGCTGACCCAGAGGCAAGTCACCTGTGTACATTTATGGCTTAGTGAAATATTTATAATGCAGGAAGCAACATGTTGTTGAAGGGCAAAAGAAATATGACTTCTGGGTCTTTTTTCCCTCTAGAAAATAGATAGGCTTTCTGCAGGGTTCAGCACGTTAAATAAAGACCGTTTACTACAAATAATGCAATTTTATACCTGGTTCATGGACATACCGGCCAACATATGGCCTAAAATCATTTACTAAGTGCATGAATGACATTCACAGACGTTAATATCGCAGCAATATAATTCATAATAACATTATTCATTAATCATTGAACAACCTGGGCCTGCAACAGAAAATGGAAGGATAAATGGATGGTTGGATGGATTAACCAAAAATAATTACTGCAATTCATTTAAGGTCCACATATTTTACAGAAAGTCAGATGTTTGAAACAACAGCACTGAGGATTTTTGCTTAAATCCCATACAAAAATATTTTATAACCAACATTACTGCCCAAACCAAGTTATAAAGGATATGTAAGACCTTTAAGAGTGAAATTTAAACTTTAAAACGTTTGAGTTGTTGAGGAAATTAAAATCAATGCTGTTTAAGACTTGTCACAGCCTGCAGACTGACCCTGTAGGTGGATATACAGTATTTGACACATATCTAAATGAGCTCGTTCATCTTTGAGGGATAGATGAGTTAAAACACTCAAGCTTTCAGCCCTACTCCCTTGACACAAAGCGATAAAAATTTAGACTCCAGTCTCCAGATGAGAGAATACATTAATGAACATGTCAGTCCTCTGTCTACAGGCTGTCAGGTCAGACAATCCTCATAATGTCCTCTAGTCACTCCAACCAGTCTGCTTAGCTTTCAACTTTAGTTTGAAAGGTTATCAGAGTACAAGGCACTGCTCCTCCCAGGCTCTCCCCCCCCCCCCCTTTTCTCTTAACCATCCCTTATTTAATCATGATAAAAGCCATTTTTTAGGACCAAGGAGGTAATTCTGATTAAAACAGTGCTGTGTATGATGGACTCCATTTTGGGAATCCATCTTTGACGCTTTGACCACTGTGTTGCACTGCCCGCTTACACCTTCGCCTCCGATTGCTATTTTTGGGGTCGTTCCAGCTGGTGCGCACTTGAAGGCCACCCAGGCAAACCTGGTGGCCTACTCCACTCTGCTATCCAGAAGACTAATATTGTTCAAGTGGCAGGAGGGGAAGCCTTCCTTCCTTTGCGCACTGGGTTCGGGAGGTTTTGCAGTCACTGAGAGTAGAAAAGAGCCGTTATGCCATGAGAGGATCTACTTTAAAATTTTGCTTGACTTAAGAGGCCCTTCTTAGACTTTATAGATGGGTTAGATGCTCGGTTACTAACTATTTGACTTCAGTTGACCTTCCTACATCCTCCTTTGCTTGCATTTGCATTCTTGCTGCATTTTGCTCTTTTTTCCTATCCACTATCTTTATACGCAATATATATTTTTAGTCTTTTTATTTATTCTTTTATTTATTTTTTCGATTCTTATTCTTTCTCTTTTGTTGTTGATGTGTGTAACCCTTGGTAATTTATATTACTCTTAACTGGCTGCTTAACTGGGTTTTGTTCAAATCTACGCGGCCGTTGATTGCTGCATAAACTGTGTTGTTCATAACTGAAAATGAAAAAATAAACCTTGATTAAAAAAGTGAGATGTGTCCTGCAAACAGCATCTTTTTAAAGTCTGCAGTGTCCTCTTGGTTAAAAAAAAAAACAATTGAGGTCCTGCTCGATCTTCAGCTTGGCAATTAAATCCACCTGAAAACTGTCCCTGATGTTCCTCTGCAAAATTAGCCCACTATTCACACACGGTACTATAAATAGACCGCAATCTCCCTCCCATCTCTCTCTGCATCAAAGTCCTATTCCGTCTGAGAGGAAAGTTGTCAGTTGGAGGCATAGGCGTAATTTACAACCCCCCCAATAATCAAAACTGGCCAGTGTAAGCCCCCCAAAAAACCTAATATATTTTCCCTATTATAAATAATGACATTTGCACCATGAATTGGTTCAGAAAAATTCACCAGAATGCAGAAAATGAAATGTTTGATGCTTCAAATTTCAATTGTGCTTAAAAGTGGAGATCTTGGGGCGCCCTGGTAGCTCACCTGGTTGAGCGTGCGCCCCATGTACTTATAGGCTCAGTCCTTACCGCAGCAGCCCAGGTTCGATTCTGACCCGCGGCCCTTGGCTGCATATCATCCCCCTCTCTCTCCCACTTTCCTGTCTTAAGCTGTCCTATCCAATAAAGGTTAAAAAAATAAATAAAAAAAATAAAAAATCTTTAAAAGTGGGGATCTCTTTCACTCTGTGTGTTCAGGTCTCTGTTTTAGCTACAGAGTGAGACCTCTCAACGTCTAACATTTTTGTTGGCAGTTGCACATGCGCAGTAGCTAGGTAAGCTCACAAGTGCTAGCTAGCTGTTTCTCCAATTCAGCCTGTACAAGGCAGGATTAGCCTTTAGGAGACTTCTTCTAAATGAGGGCACACTTCCAACTTTGCGTGGAATACCTGCAGAACAGGGACATGGAAGTAGTTCTATACAATTAATTTTGTAGATTAGGGTGAATTTGTGTGTGTTGTAGCAGTGTTTTGCCATTGAGAACGAGCTAGCATGCTAGGGTGCTAGGGGTTAGCCTCGTTTCGGCTAGTTACGTAGAAAGCCGTGCAGATTTTGAACAGCTCACCCGGAGACTGAAGGCAGGACACATTCAGAAACCTGATCTCACTCAAAACAGCATGGATGGTTTTTTTTCAGTTTGTATGCGTGCGGAACAAGGTTATAATAGTTAACGAAAACGAATGAAATAACGAAAACTAGGTGGGAAAAAACATCGTTAACTGAAATAAAAACGAGGCATTACAAAAAAAAACGATAACTAAACTAAACCAATTTTTCAGTTTTTTATCTGTTAAAAAAGTTTGATGATGATTTTATGATTGTGTCCCACTTGTTGTTGATTCTTCACAAAAAATTACAGTTTTATATCTTTATGTTTGAAGCCTGAAATGTGGCAAAAGGTCGAAAAGTTCAAGGGGGCCGAATACTTTCACAAGGCACTGTATATACGCAGGAACACCAAATGCGGGAGGAAGCGTGGGTTAATATGTGGATTGATACTGGGATGTCTACACAACAGTGTGAGTCGACTGACTAAAAAACGTTCGCCACTTTACTCGAACCAAAGTTCAAAACACCTGTTCATGTATGTCTTCTTTAGTCTGTTGTCTATTTAGTTTTTTTTCCTGGAACACGTCACTTACACATGTTGCACTTAATGCGGCGTCTTGTGTAGACTGTTTACATATTTATGACCAGGGTTATCCACCAGCCAAATGCTGGTAAAATATGCAAGTGGCTGGTAGATTTGCTTCACTTACCAGCCAAAGAAACAATGGTAATCTATTGAATGGCTGGTAAAATTCGAACATTCACTTGCCATTTGGCTGGTGGACGAAAAAGTTAATTTTGAACCCTGTTTATGACCATATTTAGGCTACATTTTATGTACTGGTGTTATTGTTCAATACATTGTGAATACATATTTCAAAAATTGTATGATGTTTTTGTTGAGTTATTATTACACAATACTTTTTCTGACCTTTTTGAATCCCCCGACAAATAACCCATATTACAAAAAAAAAAGACAAAAACTAATAAAAACTAAACTAAAACTAAGAATTTTCAAAAAATAAAAACTAAACTAGCAAACCTGCTTTAAAAACTAATTAAAACTAAACTGAATTTGAAAACAAAAAGTCAAAACGAAATAAAAATAAAAATTAATGAAAAATGCAAAATTATAATAACCTTGGTGTGGAAGGACCAGAGACTCAAAATAACACCCCAAATCCCAGAAAAGGTGATTGTTTTTCATAATATGGGCACTTTAACCTCCCAACCTCATCTTTTCAATTTTTTTTCTGTTATTAGGTGAGGAATACTGGAGGATTCATGCGTTACATTTTCACTCCATGAAGTGATTAAAATAAGTTACACAGGGGGTATTTTTTATTGTTAAGGATGTGTGGACAACAATGAATATTTTCTAATTGAGTAGGTACAAACTGTAACAACTTCTCTCTTAACGCCATCAGCGTGACTGAACCTGAGATTTTGTCACGAGTTCTTGTGACAGCAATGTGGGTTTTCTGGGTTATGTAGTGCAGTCGGGAAAAGTACAAAACACATGGTAGCCTATTTGGGGCTTAAAGTTCTGATTAACGATCATGTTAATCACAAATAAACAAATAAGTATGGCATTGTGTTCTTCTGTGACTAATGAGTCATGAAAATGAGTTGCAATTAACTGTATCATCTACTGACTGAGCTGCTTTTCCTATGAGTGATGGTGCCGAGTATATTACCAATATGTATGATGTATGCTAAACCTGGCATGATAATAACAGTCATTTGTATGGAGCTACAGTAGAGTTTAACAAAGAACCACCATCGTTTTATTATTTAAAGGATAGTTTCACAATTTTTCAAGTCTGTCTTAAAACCAATGTCAGTTTTTTCTTGCTATGATCATTTCTCCTGTTCAAAATGGCCATTACAAGATCCCTTATAATGTGCTTTCAATGTAAGTGATGAGGGACAAAATCCACAGTCCTTGTGTGCAAAAATATGTTCCAAATAGAGCTGGGCGATATGTAGAAAATCAAATATCATGATATTTTTTATCAAATACATCAATGTCGATATTTCAGCGATATTGTTGGGTTGACTATTGGTGCTTTCACAAAATATTTACACAATGAGAGTTTATAATGATCATCAACAATGTGGATTTAATGACAAAGTGGGTAAAGGCAAATAATAGAACAGCTAAAACAAACAGTCTGGTAAGTTCAGAAAATGACATCACTTTACTTTCATATAGCCTTTAAAACCAGTAAAACACTTATGTCACATCACGATATTACGATATCCAAAATTTAAGACGATGTCTAGCTTCATATATCGATGTCAATATAATATCGATAATATTGCCCAGCCCTAATTCCAAAGTTTATCTGACTTTGATTTTGAGACTTCGGCCATCAGAGTTAAACAAATCAAGTTGATATCCTCCAAAGTAACTGTCTTTTTAGTACAAAGATCATTCTTTATTTACTCTATAATTAACACATTGATCTCAAACAGATCTATCATGGAAATATATACGGAAAAAAAGAAATCGCAGCACATTAACCCCCTCATTTTCCATGATTTTTATTGCAGTGTTCAATAGCCGGGAGGCTGCTGAGGCAGAGGTTATATCTAACTAGGAATTTCTTATTAGAAGCCTGTACAAGTACAGCATTACTTCCAGCTGACACTATGAAGACATTATTAATGACATGGGATGCATTGGACATAGAAGCTGAATATCACCCAAACAAGTACTGCCAACACTGTCACAAATCATATTATAGCTCACATCGGCTCTGTATAGCATCATATAATAAATACTGAGATGCATATGTACACAAAAATGTAACCTTTACTGCAAACTGCAACCCCCCCCCTTCTCTTCACTGTGCCTCCTACTGCAAAACAAACACCTGCAGAGTCAGAGAAGGAAGGATTTTCTAAAGACCCCCAACACAACATATCCCCCAAGCTTAGCATAAATCTGCTAATAACAGCCTGTGTCTGTAACACGGTTTTCAGATTTTAAAGATTAAAGCTGCCAGTTTGCAGCGCATGTGTTGCTGCTCTGTCAATGACTGTTTAAACAGGCTTCAGACGGGTTCAGCTAAGACTAATATGAATGACTATCTCACCTGCAACACCGGTTATATCGTGCCTGTCAGCTAACCCATAACTGAGGAGGGAATTCATCTAATTATATAACCAACAGCAAAACCTTTCTAAATCTGAGTCAAACAGACCAGGAATATGTGTTTACCCTCTTAACAACTCACTCATTAAAGTTTGGTTGGTAAGCAGCAGATAATTCAGAACCATGGATGTGTATGTGAGATAGGAATAGATAGATAGATGAATCAACCTCAAACTTACTGAGGAGAGCATGTCCAACACTGCTGAAATGATAAGTGGATTGGCAAATTTTGATATCATTAGTTTATCGTTTTAGCCATTTATAAAAAGGTAAAAATGTCAAACATTTGCTGGTTGTAGTTTCTCAAATGTGAGGATTTTCTGCTTTTCTGTGTTTTACATTGTTGGAAACAGAATATTTTGGGGTT